>JAQFZX010003590.1:0-11598 GCA_034682405.1 Hydroisotoma schaefferi | reverse complement strand
TAATCTTGCCACTTTAACCATCTTGGTTTTGAGTTTTGAGTTCGAAAACCTGTCACTTTGTTACTTGCCATTCGGACTGGTAACCTCGTATAGCTAGCTACATTGAATAAAAATTTCTTCATTCATGAATGTATTTCCGCTGAATTTCTTGACGGAAGATGATAAAATCTGTATTGTTAACTCATAGCATGAATCTCACCATTTCGAATAGCTTGTGGAAGAAGATGAAAGTATGGCAAAGTTTGCAAAAGTTGCTGAGATGATACAGGGCTGGGAGATCCATTAAGTTCCATACCCGGTATTTCAGGAGTTCCACTCCGACTAGTTATGACTCCTTTTCGCCGATGATTTCTCCGTCTACCGTCGCTTTCTTCAGTCTCAGACGTTTCAACTTCAGCGTAGTCGTCTAGGTTGGACACCCTTCTTCTACGCAAACTGGAGATCATTTCTGACTGTCCAGAATTAGAAACCGATTCTTCCTCGTCCCTTGGAGAAGGTGTTATTCTGGGGGATGACCTCTTATCTGATTTTTTCTGAACTTTTAGACCAATCAAAGGATAACTACTTTGACTATTGTTTTTAATTCTTTTGCTACTAGCAGGTTGAACTTCTAACGTCTCTGGAAGTTGATCTTCTAATGGTGACCCTTGATTGTCGGTATTATTAGAGTCAGAGGATTTTTCAGAGACTGTTTTAGACTCTTCATTGGCTTTCTTTGCGTTCCCCTTTTCAGCTTCCTCTTCGGTCCAACCTTCATCCACTGTCAACAAATAATTAAAATTTATTGTCACACATTTTTCATTCTGAATTTAATATCTCTACAATTATCGTCTCACTTTGACACTGCTGCCTATTAAAGCTATAAGCAGTAGACTTTGTGGATTTTGCAGCCATATTTAGTATATTGATATGTGATGAGATGACTATTTTTCTAGCATTTGTAACTGCAAGTCGTGTAGTTGGGTTAGTTCGCGAGGTGACATTAATGTGAGATTGTTATCTTTTAATTTACTTAGTCATTCTTCCAGGCACAGTTCTAATAAGCTGAATTAAGTAAACTATAACTATTGATTAAATGGAGAAAACTCATAGTATAAAAGTAATATACTTGATGCTAAATCTAAGGTTGTATACTCTTTGAAACTTTTATAAAGGAATTCAGTAAATTATAATGATGGGAAAACTAGTTGCCTTTTTTTAAAACGATTTCACGCAACCAAAATTATTTTTGCAGACAAGCTTTTAGCTTGGCGTTGGTTTGAAAATGGAATTTATTATTATTATTGTAAAAGTTGTATAATATTTGTACACGTTTCCGCTTCGAAACGGTTAGCACAGAAAAAACATGTAAACGTTTCACTGCCGAAAACTGAATAGAATGGATGATATTTGACTGGAAGTGTAGTTTTTAAAACCGAATATGGAACATAAATAAATTTCAATTTCGATGTGATATCCTTGCACATTTTTAAAGTTAAGCCACGAGTGCAGTGCATTAAGTAAAAAAGAAACACTTATCTAGTTAGCCTACGTAAGTTTAAAGTACCTTTTAAATTTTGACTTAGGAGCCTCTCTATCTCATTAATTAATTAAACAAACCCTTGATTGGTTTGTAAGTGAATATGGTTATAAAATATGTGTACCGGTCTAGGACATTAAGAACCTTGCAACCACGTATGATTTACTGGATTTCATTTCTATTTCAACTGGGCTTATCTATACGTCAAGTAGGGATGTTTACAGGGAGGCACACAGGTTTGTGAAACGGTCGGTTTACAGGCACCGACAAAATAATACAGCGTCAAAAGTACTATGGCTTTTAGAATGAATTTCAAATCAAGCGAATCAGTCGTTTTTGCAAACCCAGTCGTCACTAAAACATTCACTGAGCAAGCTTGCAGCATATCAGGCATTAAATTATGAAAATTAAAATTAAAAATAGACACAACCTCAAGTTTAAGCTGTGAAGCTGCTAAGTAGATGGATTTAAATGGTAATGGCTGATAGAGCCTAATAGAGTTGCATAAAATAGTAATCGTTTAATGAAAAATCAATCCTGGCATGATATATCACTCAATTATTTTAGTAGAATATCCGATTAGGCAAATTTGACTTGAAGCAAGTAATCATTTGAATTTTTTTAATAACATGTATATTCTAAAAAGCATATTATGTAAACTGAGTTAAAAGGAGCTTGAGTCGGTAGAGCATCACTTTAATTGCATAACCTTAAACAGGGTGTCTACCTGACTGCTGACACTTTTAATGCCTAAAGGAGCCAGCGAGTCTGTTATTTTCAAAAAACAATTTTTAAGAATACTCGGTTAGGGTCCGGACTTAAATTTCTAAACAATAAAGGTTTGGAATAAATGAAGAAAGAGAAGTTTTTAGAACTTACAGTCGATTTAAATTCAACTGTTCATGGATCATTAATATTATATTATAAACTGAGAGCGAAAGAATTAGTGGAATTTCGTGTGCGCTGTAGTACCAAATAATTGAGGAAAGGATTTCTGTTGAAAACTGCAGGTCATTTTAATGGATATGGTTATCTTATAGGCATGAAACTAGATCAATTCTCTGAACATCAAATCAAAAATGAAACATGCTGACTGGTGAGTAAAAAGTACTCAGTAGGGCCTTCCTGTCAGCGAGAAACTAGAAGTACCTCTTAAAATCATAAAGCTCAACATAGGTGACTTTATAATGCAACTTTAGGTAGGCTTTGTAGGAAATAGTTTGCTGGACTAACATTCAACAGTTTTGAAACCGTTAAAGTTCAAGGAGTTTAGCTGCTCATAAGCATACTTTTCTAAGTTAAAATGGATTGGTTTTATCATTAAAAAAATTCTACCCATAAATTACAGTCATAGTATATACTGCTATGCGTATAGTTGTAGCAGAGCTAAATCATGATTTACATCTAAAGCCAAGCAGAAAATTGGGCATCAAAAGCTAGACGTTTGTTACACTGAACATTAGATTGGAAAAAATATTTCAAAGCTAATGAAGCAAATGGACAGTTGAATTAGGGAACAATGGGCAAGGCATGGGGATAAACGATATCATGGCAAAGATCTGCATGAACAGGAGCTTATCTCTAAAGCAATAATAACACGGTATGAAATGGTAACTAACTGCTATTACCATTCCTTCTACTACTACTACTACTACTACTACTACTACTACTACTACTACTACTACTACTACTACAATTTTACAACAACTGGCGTCATAAACCTATAAGAAAGAGTTTATAATGACAATAAGTATTTCTTGGTTGCGAGCTATGCCAAGAAGAAGCAATAAAAGGCTTGCGCACGTTACAAATAGGTAAAATACAATTTCACGTAAGAAGTTGATAAGGCTATACAAGCAGTTCCGTGGCTAGTCGGCTGCGATAATCTCACGCTAAGGTAACAAGTACTAGTAAGAGTAACAGTCGAGTTCTTCAAATATACATTATATCTGGATACAGGTCTAAATAAATACGCTATATAGCCTTGTTATGACGATGAATTTTTGCTCTTACTAGTTTCATATGGATTAGAAATAGAAAAAGTAAGTAACATAAACATTCTCAGCACGATACGGACGGAGAGAGCCTAATAAGATTCAGGATTTGAAGGCAAGTAGTCCTAAGACAGGTAGGTTTACGTACTTACAGTCAGTCAGATCAAAGTGGATTAGCGTAGATTAGAGTTCTAGCATGCAAGCATGCACATCCGTCATTCCGATAAGCGAGAAAGGTTTTCCATTAATTTTCCGCAATCATGCCGATAAGAATCTTTCTCTTATCGACTCCATCAGACAGACAATTAAAAAGGTTTGCTTCTCTATAATAATATAACTCCAAAGGATTATATCTGATTGGAAAACCTGATGCTGAGAACATAAAAATACTATGGGCGTTGCTGGTCCGTGTGTGGAACCTTAGATCGGACTTTTTTGCTTGAAGTATGTTTTCGGATTATTTTACTCTTTCTGGTCCTATCCTAATCGTCGTCTTCGTTGTCGTGTGCTGGTGTTGAAAACTTAAGTTACGAAGGACGTTAACGGTTATTAGGTGGCAAATAACGAAGAAATAAATGCAATTTATTGATAGTATGAATGCCTACTCCAAGTACTGAAGGGATACATTTAAAAGGAGTATTCATTTATAATTCAAGCACCTTGGTTTTTTTAAATCAAGAAGATATATAATTAAATGCACGTAAAGTCTTCTCTGGAGCTTTAGCACTTAATTTTCAAACAATATTACAGTAAGCTATGTCAAGTATAGAAATGAATAAACAGGTTTAAAACAGGGGTCTCTTTTGCATTGATGATGGGATGACCCTAGAAAGGCGTGGAACAAGAGTGACAGTATCAACAGGCTCTCATCGGAAGACAAGTTGAGCTGTCAAAATTGAATATCTTCTTCAGACCAATTTGAAACGATTGATTTAAAATATAAAACAAAACTTAACATGACGGACCCAGGAGCATCCCCTCTACTAACCAATGATAAGCTTTGCAAAGAGAATAACTACAAGAGAAAAATCTATACTTCGTCATTTCATTTGTTTGTTATGCTCGGCAATACAAATTGAAGTCAGAATAGAATAATGATGATTATCAAATACATATACGTCTGACTCGATCTGACTCAGATTAACAAACAGTTTCAAGACTGACTTTAAGAAATATTGAATGATGACAGCTGCAACATCAACAACTTTAAATCCTTTCTTAAATCTTTGACTTTAGTTAGTTTTTGTCTACCACTTGATCAAACAATCAGACTACCAGAGAGAATATCTTCCCATCAAAGATTGTCAGTATCTATGCAGACTACTGTTGCCTTTAAGGACTTTGAACAATCATGCCAAGCTTACTTGAGATAAAGGACGTTGATATTTTTTCTTAGTATTTTTGATGCAAAAAAACTTAAATCCAGATTAAGATCATGATTTACTGAACAATGATAAACTGGAAGTTATTTGTTTCACTAGTTAGGCCATTACTAATATTATTACAAACGCCTAGTTTAATGCTGCCATTCAAAATCCATCGGCTATAAAATAATTCTCAAGCTCTAATTTGTAACTGAAAAAGAAAATAAAGCAACTGCATTACGAAAGGGCTAGTATAAAACTGCATTAGATGGAATCAAAGCAAAGAATTCTAACTGCCATGCCAGTGCTGTCAGTAGGTCACCTAATCTGTCAATCTAATCATCATGAATAAAATATAAGTTGATTGATTACACAAAGAAAGCAAGCTTTGCACTAGTCATCAAAGATTAAAACCAGAAGCAAAATTCCAATCACCGGGAGCGTACCTTTAATGTCTATACCTCTAAAAGAGGATTGACTGTTTGATCTTCAGTCCAGATAAAAATTATGACTCTAAACAGAAGATAGGCTTGAACTCGAACAAAACATAAACGTATACGTATAGTAATAATAATAATAATAATAAAGTTGAACTAAAGGCTAATAATACAGAGACGATGTGCGAGTATGTGTAATCTTTGTGGATATGCAGACAATAAATAGTTACCTACGGTCACCTAGGTTGTACGTGTCACGGGGTTACGTTACTTCAGAATGGTTACTTAAACAATAAGAACTGGGTGCACGTCATCTAAAAATATTAAGCTCTAATGCAACATCAATTTACTTTTAATTTACTTTTCAATCGAGGAGGGACTCTGATTGTCTGTCAAATCTATCTAATCAAAGCTTTCAAAATTAATATCGTTCTATGGTGAATATCTTGCTTTTTACTTTCGACTTAACATAGAACCATCCTGGAAAAAAGTCGTTCAGTTCAGCGTACGTAAAATTCAATAAGTTTATGGAATAAATAGTATTTGTCTGAAACTCTGAAGTGATTTCTACAACAGAACTTATAAGAGGTACATCAAGTATAAACCTAAAAACTTATGGTGTTCGGGGTTACGAATTATGGATGGAAATGCTAAGAAATGTTACTAGCATATTTATACATATTATAAACCTTTAACCGTGTTTTCTCTTAGCTGCTTTCTAGTAATGAATCTGAATTTAGTTTTGGTTCTACTCTGTTGTCTGTTGGCACTAAGACTAGGTGTACTTTACAATTGATGATCGATCAAGGCTTATAAAACTTATTGATCCCCCTTCTGCTCCAATCTAAAGTTAAGTTGCTGATAAAAGTATAATAGCTTTCCTAATGTTTGTTGAAAAGTTAAGTGAGGAATTCATATCTACTGAAACTCTACCGACAGATACCAACAAAGTAATGGTTACTGTTACTATTGCTCAAAGAAGCATTTCCTATGAGCCCAATGTGGAACATTAAACTTTAAACATGAGGTGAACGCATAGCTTTCTGTTGCTTCTATTGGACTCTTGAGGCTTTCATTTCCACAAGGTTATGAATAAAAAATAACAATAATCCTTCGTTGCATATCTATCACCAGTAATAACCAATAATGCTGGATTATTAACAAGTTCTTATCTTTCTTTCCCCTTACACCACTCAGCGTACACCAATCTCCAATTAAATGAACTACTTAGGGTTAGGCGTACTTCGTTTTAGAGTTTAAGTTTGTTCTAAAAACAACAGTCCTTCAAAAGAACAATATTTAAATCGATAAAGAAAGAGATATAAAATGTAAAATGCTAAAATGAAAGTAGTCTTCTGCAACTTAAGGACTGAGGCACTTAAAAAAATATCTGCCTATTATTCGCGATATTCACATTTTAGCTATTATACAAACCGTGCAAACTTTAAATTATTTAATCGTAAAACTCAAAATAGATCGCATGCATTGATTACCTCTATGTCTAAAACATATAATAAACTAATACTGGACGAACTTAGGAAAACTCAATGGAAAAAGCGGATAACATATGCCATCGATCGTGGCGTATTAAACAGTAAAGGCCATTTTCACCCTTAAAGTATAAATATCCCTAACTTCGCAGTAGTTTGATAATGAAGTTCTTTTGAAAGTCGGAGGCGTGTTCATTAAACAATGAAGGAAATCGAGCTTCATTTGTTTGGCCAATTTCCGGATTTAAACTCGAGAAAATCAACATTCGTATAAGACAGTTTTATTCCGATTGGAGTGGGATGACAAGACGCTTCTTACAAATGAAAGACATCCGCTATTAATACAATCAAAATATATAACTAGTAGCTAAAATCCCGGAAGGCTCAACTCTATAAATACGACGATAAATGAGAATACGACACAGAAGAGCTTCATTATGGATTCGAAACACGGTGAAAACTCATTAGAGAAGAAATGAATGAATAAAGCTGATGAAGACGCTATCAAGGAATAATTGATGCTTGAGGTCATCGAGAAAGCAAGAAAGTCCCGATTTTGCAAAGACTAAACCGGCTAAGCTTTGCTCTGAAGTCATAGCCCTTTGACACATGTCATCATCGTATCAAGTGAGAAAGTGGAAGTAAACGGACGTGTGGCATACGATAGCTTGAGCATTGGAGACCACAGGTACATTAGTCTCTTTTCTCCATGAAATTTGCTCTGCTGTAAGGGAGAGACAAACAGAGCGACAGATCCTACTCCATGAGTAGAACTTACGGAGAGAGTTAACATGGCATTGGCCTGGGAAAAGTCTTAAGGCTCAAGCTCAAAACAGGAGCAGCAGCCATCCCTGATCGTATGAATGTATGTATATATAAAAGGGAAGGAATAATTGGGAAATCGGAGTGAAAGAGACAAGCAATTTCCCTTATGGAGTCATCCTAGTGTGAACATGGATTGGGAAAATGTCCTTCTTTGACAGTTGACAAACAAGTCTTATTGCGGATGATGGGATGTAAGTGAGGAGAATATGAAGATCTACAGCAAGCCAGACACTTTATACATTTCTTTAACCCTGTAATTATCTCCAGTATAAGTGTAAGCCTATAGCTTAATAAATCCTCCAGTTTCAAATACTAAGGATTAACTTTTGCTGGAAGAAATCCTATTTCCTTCGACCTTCTTCAATGCTGTTTTGATCAAACGTGACGATATTTATTACCTATAGTTTTACTCAACCCTTGTAGCCTGGAGCCATTTGAATAATTCATTAATTTTAGGTGACATGTCATTACAAAAAGTTTGTCTTAGAATTAGAATAGCATTTAAAGCGACTGCTGCTTTGCATACAGGAGATGGAGGATTGTGGGAAGTGCTACTGCATAGGGGTAGATCCAAAACCATTTCCAAAATTTGGTGATTGCGTCGAGTTAGGAGCAGCCCCTGATGGAAACATATCAAATTAGAAATATAGTCCAATATTAGCTGCATTCCTGCTTAAGTGAGGTATGATTACCAAAACTGGTAGTAAAACCAGATGCAGATGCTCCAAACTGTGGCTGAGTAGGCTGACCCATCGAATTACCAAACAAGAAGCCTAATGTAGGTGCTCCAAACTGTGGTGTAGGTTGACCCATCGAATTACCGTACGAGAAACCAGATGTAGGTGCTCCAAACTGTGACATAGTAGGTTGACCCATCGAATTACCATACGAGAAACCCGATGTAGGTGGTCCAAATTGTGGTGTAGTAGGCTGACCCATCGAATTGCCAAAGGAGAAACCCGACGTAGGTGCTCCAAACTGAGGTGTAGTAGGTTGACCCATCGAATTACCAAACGAGAAACTCGATGTAGGCGCTCCGAACTGTTGCATAGGTTGATTCATTGAATTACCATTCGAGAAAGCAGATGTAGGTGCTCCAAACTGTGACGTAGTCGTCTGAGGCATCGAATTACCGAACGAAAAGCTAGAAGTAGGTGTTCCACTAGTTGGCATCGTCATGTTCGGAAAGTTCATTGTAGGCTGCGGCTGATTTAGATTGTTGTATAAACCTAAATAATAATGAGAGCTCGGAATAGGTCAAAGATAGATAACAGAGTTTCCAACTGCGTATTTTACGTGACTAATAATAAAACGTAATTGCAATACCTCCGGCAGACCCGGTGGTTCCAAACGCGTTAGTTTGTCCAATAGGGGATGAAAGCTGTCCAGTAGACTGCGGTTGTTGAATACTTCCAAATAAGTTGGTTCCTGGCAGAGGTCCTTTGCGATTCAGTTGGTAATCCTCCATTCTCAACTCTTCCACTGATTTGTTAGCATATTCTTTCATGCAAGTTATGCACAAGTGTCGTACACTGATAGATTTCTCGACGTTATTTGCCTTAATCATGTCATTTCCAACTAATGGGTTGAACGCGATAGAAGAGCCGATCGGTGGAGTTGTTGAAGCCTTAAATGACAGTCGAGAAGTATTGGCTATGAAGATGGATGTCGTAAAAACGATAGTTTCAATTGATACTGTTGTATGTACCCAGGAAGGTATATTTTTTTTATTGATATTTACTTACAATGCATTATAGTTGCGATGAGAAAGAGCTTGGAGTCCTCGTATTGATGTTAACGTAATTCAGGGCTTAAATTAATCGGAAAGCTGTCTAAAAATCGGACGAATAAATACGATTTACATACGTCAAAAGTAAATTAAACGATTCTTCGAACTCGTTTGTGAGAAACGATTTCTAGCTTTACAGTTTCATGGCAACGAATGATAGCATTTGTCTGTGGGATAATCGTGAAGACATTGGAAATTGGAAAGAGTGACGAGAAATTTCAACATTCTCTTTAAACATGATTTTTGAGTTTTCAGGAGAATTTTAAATACAAACCTATAGGAGCAGGACCTATATAGCTAAAATATTATATAGAAAGCTTGGAGGTTGTTCGAGTATTTAAAATATGCATGTTTGGAATTTGCCCGGATCGTTATAACCCGTATCGAAGACCTCCGCGCTTCGCTGAAGGTCTAGTTGCACAATATGGGCTTTGCTACTTGAATACTACAATAGTTCCCATCACTTGTTAATAATTTATAAAGACCCTATAAGAATTAAAAAGCATCCTTAAAATTATATATGGCCATGCCCGACTCTAAACTGTTTATATTATAAATTGCTCCATGCTAATGGTTTTTGCTGCTGAAAAAAGCAACTCTGTGAAAATAATCGACCTTGATTTAAACATAAATGTAAACGATCGAACGAAGAAGAAACTGATCCTATCTCAAATGGTATGTCATGCAGGAGATCTTTTCTGAGATTAAACCCTTTCCCCTCGTTTAAGTACATCCATTCCATATATCTGCATATTAGAACGATAAGCAGTAGATATTGTAATTATGCATAGTAACAAAACTAATACCCCTACTGTACCTGTACCTTCCCATGATATAAGCATACACTTATGATAGGCAAACTCTGCAACATACTCAACCATTTGTACATGTTAAGGACTATAAAATGGAAGGATCTCTCCGCTAACTTCGTGTCAAATGTTTGGAAACAATCATATCATCAATGTTGTTGAAGTAAATATCATGCTGTGCACTGTTTAAGGGTTAGTTACGACCAACCTTAGTCAGATCAGAATGGTTCAACCGTTCGATCGATATCGATGGATAAATATAAATTATAGCGATTTGCATTCCTGCTTCTAGCTGCCTATCAATCATTCCACTTCGAAATATATAGACATGAAAGTAATGATATTCTGGTAGCAGATTTTTTTAAAAACTTTTTTTTAACCCTTGCGTTGATGATCCTCTCGATTAGTAGAATTAAAGCAGGGTTCAAACAAGATTAATAAATCTTAAAAATCTTACCTCTTTTTCAAGAGTAGAAAGAAAGTAGACCCATACCTTTTCCTAGAGCTTTACTAAAACATTCTACACTCCCCAAACGATTTCCGGATAGGAAAAGGTGATGATTTTCAGAAATGTTACACACGCCTTTATATAATACAACCAAACAAAAGAAAATCAAGGGAAGTGAGTAGCACTGGCTGATTTTATGCAACTTGTGTACCCCAAAAGGGTAAGTTACTCGTTTAATATATGTAAATAACTTTTTCAACAATAACAACACAAGCAACGGTCCTTAAGACCGAATCACGAAGAGGAGAAAGAGACATGCAATAAAGATTTGGTGTTGAATGAGAAAATGAACTATGAATTACTTTCACAGCAACGTATTGCCCAACCAAGGGAGAGGTACGTTATGCAGAACCGAATGTCCAACAAAAATAAATGCAAATAAATTAAGAGATCAGTTGTAAGATACGCGAGTTTGAAAGCTGCAAGCTTTCACTATCACGAATGAACGAAGACCAAATATACACATTCTCTCACATGTGTGAAACAGAGAACACAAACTGCTCTTATTTAGGTTTTGGTATCATTTTACATTTTCAAATAAATTAATACACAGTGGAAACCTTTGTAAAAAAATGTTTTAGTAGATGCTGAAGTATGCTTAACTGTAAGAAAACAACCGCTTTCACCTAATTTATTATTTACAATGTAAGTAAGCGATTACATTTAATTGGGTCAGTTGGATTAATCAGTATTATTAAGGGCAAAGGATAATTTAAAACTCATGGTTTTTTAACTGGAATATCATTTCGACCAACTATTAAATTTCAAAAGGATTATAATTCTCTCCAAAGAAGGTTAACGGATAAGGCCATGTTTTGGGCCCATTTTTCAATCGCATAAAAAACTGAGTTTGCATATATGAA
>JAQFZX010003589.1:0-11602 GCA_034682405.1 Hydroisotoma schaefferi | reverse complement strand
AGCAAGGGGGCGATCGGGATGGCCGATGTTTTAATTAGTACGAAGAGAATTCAGGTGGGTATTATTTACTAGGAGTAATTAGTCAGTTAAGATAAGAAGTAAGCCAAGAAGTCAAAGAATTAAAGCCGTCTCAATCTCGTTATAATTTGCCCCAACTCCAGGAATCCCCAAATGTCTCAATCCAACTATAATTTGCCCCCAGAATAAATGTTAAAACTGACTCACAGCAGAAATCCCATTGATATTTTCTGAATTTGACCCTCAAAATAGCAGAACTCGGTGTACAATTTATAATTAATTAACTCCATGATTTTTTGAAACCCTCACAGAGTTTTTTGCTGTTGGAGGAGCAAGACGATAGGATTAGTTATCCAGTCTACCAAACCAGCCCTGCATCTCTCCACATTCGTTTGGAAACGGTTTCTGCAAGGTTGATGGGCTTTTTAATTAAGATATTATGACGGATTTTGTATGGTATACTAGAGAGGGGGGGCTCTAATTACAGCATAATCCGGTCCTTTAAATTTGATTGTTCCTATAAATAGTTGGAGGGAAGAAAGGACGAACCTTAAAAACTTGGATGTGACGTTGGAAGGTCCAAAACTAGTCTTTGTAGTGGGACCGGTCGGTTCTGGAAAGGTACATGGAGAACACACATAACAATGAAAGTTGCAATGTGCTTATCGTTTGATAACCGCTTGAATAGAGTTCCCTACTAAATCTGCTAACGGCCGAGCTGCCGATATCAACTGGAAGGATTTCCATTTGTGGAAAAACCTCCTACGCTTCCCAAGATCCTTGGATTTTTGCTGGAACTTTGAGACAGAATATTTTATTCGGAAGTGAAATGGAGGATGATCGATACAAAGAGACGATTCGAATGTGTTCGTTGGAACAAGACCTTCTCCAGCTACCTTTGGGGGACATGACTGCTGTTGGGGAACGGGGGGTCATTCTATCTGGAGGTCAAAAGGCCAGGGTCAATTTGGCTCGAGCTGTTTACAGAAAGGCGGACATTTATTTGTTGGACGATCCGCTGAGCGCCGTTGACCCGAGAGTTAGTCAGGAACTGTTTGAGAATTGTATTCGAGGTCAAGAATTGGCACAATCCTTGAGAATCCTGGTCACTCATCAGGTCCAGTATCTTCCACAGGCGGATTACATCATCGTATTGGACCATGTTCGTAAACATTAACGTTTATACTTGATAAAGGAACTTTTTGAGACGCGCTTGACCTATTTTGTAGGGAGGGATTCTGGCTCAGGGCTCGTACAAAGAGATCCTCAACCTTGGACTGGATATTGAAGGCTTGTTGACCTCGGCGTCCGTTCCAGAAAAACCTGGGCGACCTTCTGTCCAGAATGATCGTGACCTAGAAAGTGACCTCACGTTGCCAGGTCAGCCAGAAAGTGACGACAAGATGGAAGACATGGCCAGGGGTTCTGTGGGGTTGAAGACATATTACAAGTATTTCGCTGCAGCGAAAAGCCCCGTGGGTCTCCTGGTAACATTGGGTAGCTTTATAATAGCCCAAGTGGCCCTCAGTGGGAGTGACTACTGGTTATCTTATTGGTAAGCTCTACTCCTACTGTTATTTCGATAAGCACATGGATAAGGGAGAGTAAGGGTAATTTTATTTGTGCAGGACGCAGGCAGAGGATGGGATGAGGGCCCTGAGAGAGATTTGTGTCTACGCTGGAGAATTGGGTCGTCCGTGTCTGGATAAGGAACAAGTCCCTCATTTTTCTCAACATTATCTTCAGATTTACACAGCGTTGTTGGGATGTGCTGCGGTTGCTTGTTTTGCTCGAGTCTTTTCCTATTTTACTATTTGTTCTAGAATAAGTCGGAATTTGCATAATGGGATGTTCTCTGCGGTGATTAGAGCTCCTACTAAGTTCTTTGACGATAATCCTTCAGGTTTGAGTCGTATTTTTGAGCTATTTCTTGTGTGCAAATGAGATATAATTGTAAAGTTGGTGTTGCAGGAAGGATTTTGAACCGATTTGTGAATGATGTGGGTGGGATTGACGAGCTGCTCCCCACAGTTCTGACGGACACTCTTGTGGGTGGACTGGATCTTCTGGGAGTGTTGATTATCGTCAGTTTGTCCAATGTTTATATGATTATCCCCACTTCCGTCCTGCTGGTTGGGTTCTACTTTATTCGAAGCTACTACCTGCCTTCTGCCAGGGATGTTAAGCGACTTGAAGCTGTTGGTGAGTTGGATTTGTAAGAAGTAAAGGCTTATCTTTGTAAAATGTGGGTGATAAGTGTAGTTCTGGTTAGCCCGAAGTCCCCTGTTTTCCCATATGTCGGCCACGATACAGGGAATCGCTACAGTCAGATCTGCCAAAGCTCAGCAGATTCTTGTGGAACAGTTTGAAGCTCACCAGGTAAGGTCAAAGGGGGAAATAAGGGAATGAAATTATAGGAATTTGGGGGCAATAGCAAGTAATTCCTTTGGGGTTTTATGAAGTCGGGGATTTGGGGTATTTCGGGTTGGGAAAAGGAGATTTTTAGTGAAACCTAAATAATATTTGTGACCTTTTCAGAACGTCCACACGTCAGCATGGTTCCTGTTCATGTCTGTTGGTCGATGGTTGGCCGTTTGGTTGGAGTTACTATCCTGTTTTTACCTTACCATCACATCCTTCGCCCTTTTAACCCTTTCTAATGGTATCTTGGTCAATTTAATTGTATCTTTAACTTTAAAATCCATCTCCATCCTAACTTTATCCGTTTTGCTACCAGGAAATGAAGGGAGTTACGTGGGATTAGCTATTTACTCTATTCTGACTTTGATGATCGAATTACAATGGGGTAGGTCGGCCCGGCCTTAAGTATTCGGTAAATATAAGGGGATAAGTCTAAATGTGATCTGATTTGTTGTCTCTCTAGTTGTAAGACAATCTGCCGAAGCGGAGAACCACATGACCTCCGTTCAACGGGTCCTGGAGTATTCCAAACTGACCTCGGAAGCCCCTTTGGAATCCCTGCCTCGTTAGTTCAATTTATTACCAAAGTTTATCTTGAGAAGTTTTATTCAAATCGGCGTGAATTTTCAGACGAAAAACCCCCCAGGGGTTGGCCAACACTGGGTGCGATTCACTTTCAAAACGTGAGTTTAAGTTACGGCAGCTCTGGCCCCGTCCTGAAGGGTTTGACCTTTGACATTGGAAGTGGAGAGAAGGTCGGGATAGTTGGGAGAACGGGGGCTGGGAAGAGTTCCATAGTTTCTTGCCTCTTTCGGCTGGTGGAACCCACGGGGGATATTATCATAGATGGGCTCAGGGTCAATAATATCGGACTCCATGAACTGAGGAAAAATATTTCAATTATTCCTCAAGACCCGTTTCTGTTTGCTGGAACGTTGAGATATAATTTAGATCCTTTTGGACAGTTTGGGGACGATGAGTTGTACCGATCTCTTGAAGATGTGAGTAAATTGCCCGTTTAGTATTTAAGATTAAGACTGTTGTAAATCGGGAAGATAATCTGTATGTTTTTGCAGGTTGAGCTGAAGGAATCATTTCCAAACCTTGAGGTTGTTGTTTCAGACGGAGGGAAGAACTTTAGCGTTGGTCAGCGTCAACTTATCTGCTTGGCTCGAGCGATTTTGAGACAAAATAAGATAATAGTTCTTGACGAGGCTACGGCTAATGTCGATCAGAGGTAAATCATGCATTTATCTTGAGTTATTATTTGTGTACAAAGTCTAATGTTTGTTGTAATATTTGTGGTCAGAACGGATAGACTTATCCAGAGTACGATAGGGAGGAAGTTTGCCAAGTGCACGGTCATAACAATAGCACATCGGCTCAACACGGTCATCCAGTCTGATAGAATCATGGTCCTTGACAATGGATACATTATGGTGGGTGGGTTTGGTACACTTTACCTTATGCAGCTAGGAATATGTGGTTTTTTAACTTAATGTAGATCATGGATGTTTTATTTAGGAATATGATCGTCCAGAAATCCTGCTACAAAACCCGAAGGGTTGGTTTACTAAATCCCTATCTCAAACAGGGAATTCCAATTCAGATTAAAAGTTGTTGTTCCTTTTTGTATTTATTTGACGATTTATTCATCTTAAGTTTTTATATTTTACAGAAGTTAGTGGGCTTATAAATAAAAATCTTGTTGTGAAAACAATGAATTCCATTTTATAGAATCCTGGTTAATTTATTGGATTTGAGAAACAGACTTTGCTAGTTTGCTATAATTTAATTAGTAATGTGGACCTAATTGGTTGACACCCGGTTCCGTGGAGGCTATTTTAATAAGCTCGGAACGATCTCTAAATAGTTTGTTTTTTTGGTACAGCGAGCGGAACTGTACACGAGCAGATTGACTACGTAGCGACGTATAACGAGGACAAATTGATCCCTGGAACTGGATAATGAACTTTTGAGGCCAGCTTCTTCCTCATTATCCAATTTTCATCCATTTCAATACAAGTCTAATGCATGCTAGGCCATGCATGTAAGGTATAAAAACACGGGCCCTTTGGCTAGTATTCTATAAAGGACCTTAAGTTCTTGTACTTTTAACATAATCATAATCCAAAAAGTAACTCTCCGACACCTTCTATCCTGTTTTTATCCCTCCTTCCTCTAAAAAAAACACCCAAAAGAATTAGTGAAAAATGATAAACGTTGTAATATAATTTACAATCTCCGTTCTAAAAATGTCAAAAAAAAGGAATAAAGTCTCAAGTTTATGAAAGCATCGAGTATTTGTGTTGTGTAGCGTGTGTGTGTGTGTGTAGTTGTTGTATGTACTTCCTCCATCCTTCAAATTCCAGATCGAGAAAGAAAAGAATTTCCACAAAAAAACACAAATTGTTAGAGACTTTTTAGATTAATTTACTAAATTGTATCCCTTATTTCCGACCAGTAAAAGTGCACTTATCAACAGTTATCAAGGGAGTTGAGGTGGAGAAGTTGCGGCGCTGTAAAAACTCCACAACAAAAAAGGTATTTGTTGTCAATTTTTTTGGTTGGATTATTTAGTAAATGATTTGTTAATTTAAAATAATGTAATTAAAAAAGGGATGATGGTATCCACCCCGAGTTCGGAGGATTCAGTGGGGGGATGGGGAGCGGTTGTTGGGCTTATCAACGAAATATCAAAAGCAGAAGAAGGGGGGCCGGGTAAGGTAGAAATGGTCGCCAGTTTAAGAACGGCCTTGGCCAATTTATCAAAAGTGGAATTGGTGAAGGAAATCGGATCTCTGGACCTTGAAATCCTATTCGAATGTCTTTCCACCCAAAACAAGTACCTTTTTAAAAATATAAATCTGTTGTTTTTTTATCAGAATTATATTAAAATATGGGTTTATTTAAAAAAGGGATCAAATCCAAGCCACTCGGGACATTTTGATGGACTTGATGACAATTTTGGAACCTGTTGAAACGTTAAATAAATACCACGAGTCTATTCTTCAAGGGTTGTTCCATCCGGTGCCGGAAGTTCGGACGCTTGTCATTGCTCATGTATTACATTTATAATAATTATTATTGTTTATTTAATCTTTTTGGTTATTTTTAATGCCAATTTGTTGTTGAATTTTAGTTATCCCGATGCATTGACACGATTGACTTGGTAAACTACCCCGACTTGGTTATTGGAGTGATAAATCAATTGGTGGCTGATGAGATATTTGTTGGGAAAGCAGCGGAACAGTTTCTTATAAAATATATTCGAAATCAGAAAGCAGGGAACGAGTTCCTGATGAGTGGAAAAGTTATGGAAGTTTTTAAAAATTTGCTGAAGGATGATGTTTTGTTGAGTGATGCCAAGAAATTCCGATTGTACGAGAGTTTGATAAATATTGGGGTGATTTCGGCTGAAATGATGAACAAGCTTGACCAAGAGTTGAATTTGCTCAAGGAGTTGGTAAAGGTTTCGTTTGACTCGAACGATCCCCTGGGTCAGATGAATGGGTTGGAGATTTTGTCAACTTTAGTTGGATGTCCACACGGTCTTGAAGGGTTGAGGAGTGCGGGTGTGTTGGATAAGGTTGATGCTATGGGACAGGATTATTGGAACAATATTCCGATGGGGAATCTATTGTTTCCTGGAGTTTTGAAGTTTATTGGGAAGATTGGAGCTATTCAGCTTCCACCTCAGAAAATGATCCAAATTGTTATCGATACTATTTTGGATGGTGGGAAGGAGGATTATCCTTTGAAGACTGTTGCGGTTGAAGCGTTCGCTTTTATTGGAGTTACTATTGAGGGAAAGAGGCATCTTAAAACTGTGAAGGGTATGTAAGGGGAATAGGTCAATAGGTGGTCGAGTATTGGAATAAAGTGTGAAATTATATATCTTCTTTTTTTGCACAGAAGTTAAGCAGTGCTTTGAAAAAATTCGGGATCTTATTGAATTCTCACCGACTGAATATCGAGCTCGAGCTTTAGGGGCCATGTCCATTTTGTTTGGTTCTGACGTAAGTAATTAACTTCTGTAGTAATGAGAAAGGTAGTAAATATATTAAGTATTTATTAAATAGGAAGAGAATGAAGAGTGCCTTCCTCATTGGTTTAATATATTATTCCGAGATGTATCTCAGCTCTTTGAAATGGTTCGACTACCATTTCCTGACATTCGAATAAATGCCTTAAACTTCCTTGCAGCCATTGCTCATTTGGAATGGGCCCAGCGACACTACCTCCGAGGAGCTGGTATGTACAGGATTAATTAAAATTGACATTGGATTTAGTTAACGATTAGTTTTCATGTGTGTGTTAATATTATTATTATAGGAGTGATGGAATTTCTTGTCAGCCGAGATATTGAACCGGATATCGGTTGTGTTCATGCAAAGTTTCGATTGGTTTCGATCATAGTGGATTCTGCATCTGCAGCCACGATTCTGTCACCAGAAAACATGGCAAGACTGAAACTGTATGTTAAGCAGGGACCATTTTATACTCCGGCTGAAGTGATTGTGGCAACCAGGGGCGCAGATTAATCTCTGTTTTTACCATTTCTCACGAGTAAACTTTTACACACAGACTGAAATTAAGCAACTGATCCTTCCTGCTGTTGTATAATTTAGCAGCTCAAGTATTTATTCGCATTTTAAAATGTGGTTGTCTCTATATATAATATCCTTTTTTGTACCGGCGACCGACCAAATTCAGTTTTTCATGTATAAAGTTGAAAGTACAATAGGAATCTTTTTATTAAAGTTTATTAATTGAATATTTCCAATAATTATTGTACACTTTCTCTAAAATCACAAAATAAGTTCTTCTTTAAGCAAAAATATACCACCTCTACTATCAAGCCATTTCATTGCAATCTTCCCAAAATCCTTCAAAAAAAGTAACAATGCACCACCAAAAAAAAGCAATATTCATCTCTCTAAAAGTGAATTATTCTACTAACTATTCTACTAATTAGCTGATGAAATTACACTTGTTACATTTTGTCTAAAAACAAATGTATTTAGGGGTAACTATTGAGTAAAATGTCGGTTTTTTAAATATATTTATGAACTATTTTTTAAAGAAAAAGATTTCTTTCAGTCTTCTTTTTTGGTTCATTTTATTGAAGTTTCTACACACGAAGGCCACCTTTTTTAAACGGTGAAGAATCCATTCCTAATCTTCGGGATTGTCAACCCGACCTATTGGGTAGTCCTCCCCGTTTTGAACTTTCTATATAATCAATTAGTAGAAGTAGATAGAGAATATTAGAGGATGATATACTTTTGTCTCATAAAAGAAGTCCATATAAAGACCTCAGTTTGACCTTTGACCTCTCAAGTGACCTTTTATTCATGCAATTCTACACAACTGGGCACGCGACTATCGACTATTCGTTTGCACTTTTATAACAATTGAAAAATGTAAGAAAACGTTGGGTATTATCATAAAAGAAAACTTCGAAATAATTCAAGGATACTCAATCATCAAACTGCATTATTCTTTATTAGCATTCATGTGGTGAAATTGATGTTTCAGTCACAAAAACCCCTTTTTTGTGACAAATATCCGGAAACGCAAATTTGAATGCATATTTTTAACAAAAAACAGCTATTGGAAACTATATTACTTCTTTTAGCTTTTGCTTGCGAAAGGTTTTGCTTGGAGTAGTACCTAGAAAAGGTTTCAAGAAGTGTTTCTACGGTTCAGAGTGCTATATAGAGTTATAGGTCATGTTGAGGCGAGGCGGATTATTCAGGATAATGACGCTGCACATTAAAGTCCCATGGGAAGCTTGTCACTATCGTAGTTTGAAGAAGCGTAACAGTAACAAGCTTGAATTGTTGGGAATGAAACCTTAGGATTTATGAATGCAAAGCTATAAAGAAAGAAAGTGATCAATTGGATAATGGGAATTGGGATTATTTATTAACGGATTTAAAACATGAAAACTATACAAGAGTTATCTTATGAGTATAAGAGGGATGATTTAAGATATTTGATTCCTTCATTCAGAATTTAGCGCATTGTCTCGAGAAGTGTTCCCTATTAATTACTTGGATGTTAACTTTGACCCAAAGAAACTTAAGGGTAACCAGGCCAGTCGTAGGAACCCCGGCCAACCTTTCCTCTTTTGCCAAATCCCCGTCTCCATCAGCATAATTCCAGTTGAAATGAGTAGAAGGGTCCCCCCAAGGTGGAAGACCCCTTGAAGATTACTCATAGTAATATACGGACATTCCCCTCGTCTATCTTCTACCTCTTCATTCCTCCCATGTGAAAGTTCTCGTTGTGTTGTACTCAACACAACCGATCCACCCCAACGGGTCAATCCTTGATAAAAAGCGTAGAATCCATGAGCCTGAATAAATCCCAATGACCTCAACATCCCTTCCATCAATGGATTATTTAAATAAGTATAAAAAGCCCTCTGAGGTAGAACTTCGGGAGATACAAGGCAGAGATGGGCTTTATCAGCATATAATTCCATTTGTCTCATTCTTGGAGCAAGTATTACACCGGAATATAAACTATCAACGAAGGTGCATAATACCATTTTGGTGGAACGGAACTGGGAGTGTTTGGCTAGGGAATCTAGATTAAAAAAGGGCAGTTGTAATGTATGCAAATCAATAACTTGGTGTTGATAAAATTGCGAAAGACTGGAGTTTTTGTTTGTAAGATGATCGGTGTAATATTGTAGCATGGAATCCACGGAGGTTTCCCCAATAACTTTATACCCCTTTTGAAAGAAGGTTAACAGGTTGGGGATCCGGGGGGGTTTTGGGGGTACGAGGATATTCACTGTTATTAGGTTCTCGTAAGCGGAATAAAATATGAATAGGCAGAAGGAGAGAGGGACAAGGATGTTTTGGAAGGATGGGCAACCCTGTCTACAGAATACGCAGAGCATGCTAAACTCCACGTCCGAGTTTGTAGTTGTACCACGTTTCCTGACAACTAGAGAGAGCCGAAGGACCCCTACCACTAGGAATAGAGTTGAGAGGGAGATAAGGCTGAAGGTCAGGTCAAACGGGACCATCCAAGAGGTCAGGGGGATGTAGGGAGGGTGGAGGAGGGTGTTGCAGTAAAACAACTTCCCTACTGCTATTCCGATAAGGTAGATCTTGTTCGTGTCCCCGGCTACCCGCTCTGTGGAATCTAACACGGGTGTTATGTGGGCTACCCGGTGGTTCTGCTCGTAGTCGATTGTGAAGTTGTGAATTTGGGATAGAAGGACCGGGACCATGTTTCCGTCCCAGCAAGTCCGTAAACTTATTCGTCGCTTATCCTCATCAGGGTTGGACCGAGGGTAGGTTAAGCACAGGGAGGGGTTTAGGTATAGGTCATCCTCCCCGGTGTAAACCCGCATACGAACACTACCCGTATTCGGGTTCTTCATTAGGAGGTCCAATGTGTTTCCTGTAAAGAGGTTACGTCCACCCTGTAGTGTGGGAATTGGCTGAGGTGGAGTAGAAAAGGGGGAGATGTAATTGGCTGGAAAGTAGTTGGATTCATCCTGATGTATCCAATGGAGGAATAATCGTATGGGGGAATATCGTATAATGTCCGGGATATCTGGATCATCCGGGTTCTTCTCGGTTTGTCGAAGAATTATGAAGATGTTGAAATCATCCCTTCGGTACGAGTATTGGGATTTCTCAAAAGTGTAGGCAAGGTGGTGGGGGTTGGGTCGGGCCGACTCAATTATAATATTAATTGAGCATAACTCATAGAAATTGAGGGTGGGTTGGGCCATGTTGGTTGTAGACTTTGTGGGATCATTCTCGTGGAATTGGGAGTCAGAAACGGTCCATGGGGTTGTTGAGTCTCCGTCAATGTTTTTGCGGTTGGAGGAAAGGATCTCTTGTGAAAGGTCGGAGGTCAAGGGGTCGTTGGAGTAGAGGTGAAGGTGGAGGGTGCACTTTCGCTCATGAATTAAGGGGTCTAGTCTTAAAGGGTTTGGGGAAATTATCGAGGAATAGGTTAAGGTGGAAAGAAATGAGGTCAAATAAATTTTAAATAGGGTCATTTTTAGGCTGCTGAAGATGACAGGGCTGAAAGTTAGAAAGGATTTTTAGTTAAAATTAGCTTGCAGGTTGGGAAGCGCCGTGCCCGCGCCCTCTTGAAATATGCCCCGATGCCCTGGGCATATGGCCGGCGCTGCCCCGTGCCCAAACGTTAAGTATAGGGAGCCTTAAATTTTCAGGGCAATATGCCCTGTTTTTGAGGTAGCATGGGCATGGTAAAACCCTAGGCGCCGTGCCCGCACCCTATCGAAATATGCCCCGATGCCCAGTGCGTATGCCCGGCGCTGCCCCGTGCCCAAACGTTAAGCATAGGGAGCCTTAAATTTTCAGGAAAATATGCCCTGTTTTTGAGGTAGCATGGGCATGGTAAAACCCTAGGCGCCGTGCCCGCACCCAATCGAAATATGCCCCGATGCCCAGTGCGTAAGCCCGGCAGTCCACCGTGCCCAAACGTTAAGTATAGGGAGCCTTAAATTTTCAGGGCAGTATGCCCTGTTTTAGGACATGCCCTGACGTCCTCGTGTCCTGGGCAAGTGGGCATGGTAAAACCCTACTTGCAGGACAAATAAAAATGTGATCACTTACCTGGTTCGTATTTTACTTGACCAGCTTCTGTAAATTTAAATAAAGTCTAAAACAACTGGAATATATTGGGACCCTTTTTAACTATTTTACTTGTCAAAGGCTCCATCAGTTTCTTAGTGAATATGTGTCGGTTCTAGCTAGCTCAAAGGCGTAGCAATACCTTTAGGCTTACGTGGCTCAACCTTTGACGTCAAATAATCTCAAGGTTGACCCAACTATTTTAAACCATAAAGCATCCATAAGTTGTTGAAAGTCAATTTGGAAGCTGTTTGTCACATTAAGTTAATTGGATTTAGGCTGTTTGGAACTTAATAATAAATTAACTAAAAAGCCACTCGACCAGCCATCTAACTCTGCTATTATTATTCTTAGGTGAATCGAAAAACCACATGACAACGCAAAATAAAAAAAACCTAAGTAAGCGTTTCCAAGAGGGTCTGAAAACTTTAGACAAGCCTACACCGAAATCGGGTGGGGTTACAGAAAAAATGTTCAGACAAAAGTAATAGAGAATTTTTAGTACATAGACCGCAAAAAACTGGGGA
>JAQFZX010003588.1:0-11603 GCA_034682405.1 Hydroisotoma schaefferi | reverse complement strand
AAAGCTACCCTATTTAAAAAAGTAGTAGTAGTAGCAGTAGCAGTAGTAGTAGTAGTAGTAGTAGCAGTAGTAGTAGTAGTAGCTGAAAAGAGTTAATATTAGTCTTTAGAAATAGTAATAATAAAAATAATTCTTTAGTAGTATCCAGTTGAATTGGGAGGGTTTCTTGTGTAGTAAATAAAATCTCTTGAAATATGATGCGGAATGAACAGGAAAATCCTATAATTTATCTTGGAGGTCCTTACGACGGCATAAAGCTCAGGATGCTACTTCTTTTTGCTAAGAACGTTAAGGGACAAAGGATAAAAGATTATATTTCCTCTGGAGGATCTACTTCATTCTGTCAGTCTCCCATGGAGTATGAGTAAATTAGTAGTTTTATTAAAATGCATCATCTTCTAAAAGTATTAAAGCTTGTGCATAATATGCTAGAGTAGTTTCGGATGAAATTAATCTAAGATGGAGGGTAATGAAGTTTGGTGTTCGCTAATGCTGAAGAGCCGAAGATTATACATGCATGCTGAGTTTATTCAGGTTTAGAGTTGATTTTTTCATTTAAATTAATTCTGGGATGGATATTTCAAACCTTTATTCAACCCATTTTGATTAAATGTTTGTATATATACTTTAGAAGCTGGTTCAGCTTTTTCTTTTAATCTGAACATTTTTTTCTGTGTATTACTTCCATATAATTAGTTTAGGGAAGTTATATAGTTAGTAGTTAGTGTCAATATTATACTCATTTCCTAGCAGATTTAGTACACAAAATTACAATATCCGGAGGAACAATGATTGCGGAAGAAATACATATATTAAACTTTGATTATGCCTCAGTGACTCTACTCTAGGTCTGTATTCTTGCCAGTCTGCATACTCATAAGTGAATAAGATAAGAGTAAAATATATCCTTTTGCTTGCTAGCTTAAAGTTTATACGAATCATGTTTTAAATTAGTTTACGTCAGAAGCAGAAGATACAAAGGCAGGTACGGAAGTGGAAACCTGAATCGGGAAATTTAACCAATCTTTCCATCAAAACTAATTGGTATTTATGAGAGGCTTTATAAAACGTACGGAAACACTGTTTTGGTCTTTACGTTTAAGTTTAACCCGTTAGATTGCAAATTTTCGGCAACAAATGAATTAACTTTAAATGGAGTCAAGTAACTTTAGATGAAGATTTTGTAAAAACAAATCCTATTCGGCTAATCGTGTTTAACGTTATTTAATCTCTCTTTCATTGCAAGTCACAAGAGTTAGAGAAAGCTTTGAGTATTTTCTTCTTTAATCTTATAATGAAAGTACTTCTAGAAAAAGTGACCGGTTTTGAATCTTTTGGTTGTCTTGTTCAATATTAAAAACACAACTTTACTTCCATTCATGAAAACCTTTTAATTTATCAGAAACTCTACAGCCAATAAAGGACTTTTTCCGTTTAACGACTGACGATTTCAGTTCTATTGAACTCTAGATTAGAAGAACGGCTTGTTTACCTTTCTTTGTATTGAGATATGGTGTTTAAAACGAAGCGTTTATAATTTAATAGAATGTGGTTCAACGTGACGAAGAAAGTACGACATTTTATGTAACCATTTCTGCAGCGTTGTTAACCCACTTTACATTTCCATATGCCAATTAATTTAATCTGACGTAAGTTGCAATAGATTGTAGGGTTGAGTAACTAAATATACCTCTCTAAATATATTTGTCAGGAGTGGGTGAAAGGTAGAATCTTTTTATCTCTCCAAAGCTAAGATAAGATTCAACTTCTTCAGAATTACTGATTCACAACATTATGAAAAGGGTTAGGTATATTTCTATTTCCACACGTACATCGTACACGTATCGTACGTGTTATGCCACCAATATATAAAATTAATAAGACTAATGAAATGAAAGTACGACTAACTCCATGGAATGGTTCTTTGGAATGAATAAAGGCTTATAATGACTAAAGTATTATAATTTAATTAAGTTTAATACCATTTCTACGTGCATTTTCTTTGCATTCTTATATTCTGTGGTTTTTGTTTCCTTTTGAGTGGTTGTCCCATAAACTTATAGCCTGTGTAAGCTTTAGAGTTTTGGAACTTTCTCTCATTATTCCATTGTTGTTCATGTCTTCAGTCAGGCATGTGTGTAGCAAGCAATAATCTTTTATGCTAATATAAATTAGAGATTCAAGAAGTAAGTAGCCTTAGGGTCGAGGAAAATAGCACAATGAGCCGGACGTTTTGCATAGAATATGAGAAACTTTAATTAAACTGGGGAATGATGGGTGGACCAAGTCTTTAGTGTGCTTTATTGCTATGAATTCATAACTGAAATATACTCTAGCTATATTTTTAAGCAAAAGAGCTATTAAAGCGTAAACTTTCGGAACTTTGGTAATAAAACGCTGCGCTATAATGATGTTCAAAACTTGCATTCTTTACAGATAAATTGCAACATATTTTGGCCAAACTATGAATCCTGGTCGGGAGAGTCAATCTTTATTGTTTACTCATTCATAATCAGCTTCGCCGTTCCACTGACCCTCATCATGGTGTTCTACGTGTTGGTAATCATGAAGTTGAAGACCGTAGGGCCAAAGCGACGTCCCCCGCAGCCATCGTCAGCATCAACGGCAACTGGAAATTCGGCCGGTGGGAGTATTTCTGCCCTTTCCTCAGGCACTGCGACCGTTTGTACAGATCCTTCTAATCATTTATCTCCGCAGCAAACGAATAGAGCGAAGGATCGGCGAAGGTCGCATAGGAAGGTTACCAAACTGGTGCTTACTGTTATCACCGTTTACTTCCTCTGTTGGGCACCCTATTGGGCTACTCAGGTGAAAAGCTGAGTATTATTTATTATCTTAAGCAATTATCTAAGTTTGGGAGTAAGTTAAGTTGTAGTTTTTTAACGTTTGCAAATTTAATGTAGTTTAAAAGCAGTATATTTCAGGTCCGGCATTTTAGAGATATTTCCTCTTTTGAAACCTTTCGCTAAAAACGTTATATAGTTCTATATACATAATATAATGTGTACGTACAGTACTACAGCAAGATTGGTTTTTACCTGGTTTTCAAACCGGAACAACAAATTTCGGTTGATGATCTGCAATAAATGAGTATTTTAATTTTTCAGATGGCCCTTATCTTCATGCCACATGATTCACACCACTCCGACACGGTGCTAACTTTGTTTCTACTTGCGGGTTGCTTATCATACTCGAACAGGTTAGTTAATATATGCTCATTTCAATCGTTCTTTTATTTTACTATGTTGTATATAATATTTCAAAATTCGTAAAAACATACCAAGCCAAAAGTGAGTTCAGTAACTTGTTAATTCCTCTTGGAATTAGCAAATTAAATATAATAAATAATTTAATTTAATAAATCTGTGCATAGCCTCACAATAATTATTCGCAGTCGAAATCGTATCCTTAAAATATTCCTGGGAAATCAAGTACCCTAAATCCTGGTCCATAAGACGCCCTCGTTAATTACACCGCACGCCTATCCTTTACATGTTAAAAAGGGTATCTCTCCCACGTTAAAGATACTTCAAAATGTCTTTTTTATCATGTATAAGGCGCGCAATATGGGCGAGGATTTAGGGTAAGTATACATGATAGGCTTCATGTACTCAAGCTGCTTTATTACTAATTATTGCAACTTAATTCCACGTAAAATAAGTTGAGTGTTATTGGAGCATAAAACAGAAAGGTTTAACGAAGCATGAAAGTGGTTGAAGTTGAGCGTGAAATTGTAATTTTCTGTTCTACCATTACAAAGGCTGAAACTGTTTCTTAGATGGATGGAAAAATCTTGTTTCCAGCACTAAGAAGTATTACAAAACTTCCATACTTATGACAACTTAATAACTCCTCTTGTTTCATTATTATAGCGCAATGAATCCCATCCTGTACGCGTTCTTATCGGACAACTTCAAGAAGAGTTTTATGAAGGCTTGCACTTGTGCTAAGGGCCAGGTGGGTGGTGCTAAATTTCTTTGAATAGTATTTTACACTTATCAATCACTATTTTTTACTTCAATTGTACTAAAATGGACATAGAACAGTTAGGACATCGGAATAAATGCTACAAACTCCATCATTTTTAATAAATTAATACAACCTACCGGAATCTGCATTTATAAGTGATTTTTTCTGTCGTAATAACAATAATAATAAGTAACATTAAGAAACATTATATTCAAAAAGAGTTCGCTAGACTAGTTTTCGCATGTTTAGATTTGGCATTATTGATAGGTAATGTAGAACAAAATGGGAATTGCTTTTAGAATGTTTCTGGATTGAAAAGCCTATCATCTGCTAGCCAAATTTACTATTACAGCACTTAAGCTCAGGTCGAATGCTTTCAATTGGATTAATACTTTGTAGTCTCTACCCACTTGTTACTTTTACTTTTCGTTTGCCATTTCCAGCTTTCTATATCTGTTTTTCCCACTTAAGAAGAACCCACTCACTTTTTAATTAAGTGCCTTTTTCGTTTCCTGCTACTATTACTGCAGAAATAGAAATGAATAAATGACAATCCAACCATCAAACAAAACTAGCCACCCAAGTTAATACCTTCTGGTTGTGCAATTGCGTTTTGTAGGTCTAGGTAAGTTCTAGCTTTGTGATTCGATTCTCATTGTTTCTTTATCTTTCTCTTTCTTTTAACTTAATCAAAAATTAATTTAGCACAGATAGCTCTTGTATCGCCTTGATATTGTAAACATAACTTGGTTGGAACAAAGTATATTTAATGGCAGACTAGCTTTCTCTAGCGTTTATCATGGAACGATTTTTCATGTGCCTGTTAACCGGAGAAAGTTTCTGTTTGATTCCTAATGTCATATGGAATTGCATGCATTTTTGTTACTCAGTTGTATTTTTCAGCACTATTGTACGTAGTTAACCAGCCCTGGGCTTTCGAATGATTTGACTAACAGTTTTATAACTTCGGAATTGTAAAAATAGCTTCCCAGTTTAGTTTTATGAAAATGTAAAAATCATTTTTAGCGTATGTTTCTGGCTTTTACGCTTAGGACAGGTCATTTTTAGTCTAGGATTATTTGTTTTACCTTTAAAACGCTAGTCTTATACTTAATCAAGAAGTTCTTTCCTTGATGAATGGTATTTATTACAACGTATTCTTTTTTGTTACATTTTTGGTTCCTTTGGTTCGTTCGGCTTGTTTGCTGTCTGGCTGGTTACTGACTTGACTACTGATGTCTGACTGATCATGATTTAATCAAACGCATCCTTACAACATGACGCTGTGGATGAAACAATGTGCACGTTCAATCAAACCCTTATATGTTTTCATTCAATACATTTTGATCAATCTCTGCCCTGTGGCTTGTTCGACGTTATGGCTTGTTATTAATGGACGATGGGATGGGATTTAATGGATAAGTGGATGCAAAACCGGCGGAGGATGGATATGGATGAAACCTTTGTCACCTCCGTACAACTGTCGCCAGTTGAAGACATTCATTCTGACGTGGAAGATGATGATAATAAACTGAATGATAACGCTTTTGAAATGCATCAGTTGGTGGGGCCAAGTCGTTAAAAAACATTACTCTAACTCCATCCTTTAAAAGGTCCAGAAGTGGCTTGAAGAACAGAGCCTTTGTCAGTGTAGTGGAAACCTTAGTTAAATAGACTGCAGAAGATCGAATAAATCTTCTAATGTACCGTTTTGTCATCTTGTCTTATATAGTAAAATGCCACGTATTAGATTAAATTAGCTAAGTCCACAGATTTAGAATATAGTACTTAGGCTAAATCTAAAGTTAATGTAACTAAGTTTTGCAACAGTTATGTGTTTAGCAACATTTATTGGCCGTAAATCCCTTATAATGCGAGAAACTATGTGATTTTTAATCCATTTTTTTTACACATGCATGCTTCACAGTTCACAGACATACGTAAAGATCAACGCAACGTGAGCTACATTTGCTTGTCAACGTCAAGAGTTCTTCTTATAATGTTTAGTTATTTCTATTTCAATGTAATTTTGCTAATGAAATGCTGCTATACTGGGTTAAGGAAGAGACACTAGATTTATCACCCATACGTCGTGATAATATCATTTCGGAAGAAAGAAGAGCTGACTTGACAGGACACAGGAGTAATATCAGTTTATATTTGAGATTTATTTTCAGACGCTTGTCACTTTGTCACGTTTATAGCCATGAAAATGGCCAGATTTGATCCCAATAAGGGACCTACACTTTAAAAGTGTTAACGTTTAATTAGGGTTAGGATAGGACCTCTTTTGCAACAAAAATGTCTGTATAATACAGAAAGAAACAATAAGCTTTTTATCTACTTCAAGGAAAAAGTTAAATGGATCCTTGAATTTAAAATCTAGTTTAGGATTATATGCTTCACGTTGACTAGCACGAAACCTTGATTTTTTGCTAATAATAATTCTTAGTGCTAACAAATTAAATCACACAAGCCTGAAAGAGCGAATTAACGAACGCCCTACCCTAATTGACATCAACACTAAATCAGATTAAAAAAGTACAAATTAGAGTAACTCTCTGTGCATCTATTGTTTAAATAAAAAATGAAAGCCGGTTGTAATTCATTTTGGGGAGAAGCAATCATATCAAGGGCATGAACAAGCATCCATTTTAATCAATTAGTGTTAAGTATAAGTAACCCGACAGTAAATAATTGGATTGTTAGTTGTTTCCAATTATGAATATGCAGCCGTGCCTAATTTATTGCATCTGCATGCATATTTGACTAGAAAAAATACGCTAATTTAAAATACTATCGGAATGTTAGCTTCTACTTTTAGTTAAGATGCCTTAGAATAAACATAATCTTGCAAAGATGTTATAGTTTAATTTTTATAGTAAATCCATTTTATCCCCGAGTTAGAAATCGTAGGTAGGTACGTAGGTATATTAAGGGCTAAAAACCCAAGAACCCAACGTTAATTAATGCAATTTTACGAAAAGCCTTATATTCCTATTCCCAGGATGTCAATGCCGCTCTGCATATCGAGAACTCGATCTTTCCTCGGGGGAAAAAGTCAGAAAAGCAGCGAAAGGGTCCTGTAGCAACTTCTGGGACTTCAGGGGCGCTTACAGGTCCCATGGGAAACAATACAGGGTCGGCCATTGGTACAATAAGCAGTACTCAAGGACCAAAGGGACTCTTACAAGTACCTGGTGGAGCTTATGGTCATTCGGTAAACCATGCTTATGTGATGTTTATCATAAATTTCATTTAAAATTCTACTTAAGATCCTGAATTCTATTTCCAATTTTGCAAATTTCAATTTAGCAGGTCGCAGCAACTTCGAAACGTATCCCAGTAGACGAGGATGATGAATCCGGTGACTCTGAAGATGACGAAGGGGCAGCTATTCTTGGAGGGGCTAATAATGGGACTGGTGGTGTTGGGGGTGGCAATGTCTCATCAGTGGCAAAGTTACTATCCCTATCGGACAACAAGAACACACCCTCAACAAGTACAACTGGAGGGGGTTCCTCTGATGCTGGACAAAATGCTGAAAATACTTTTTTGCAGGATGGAGTGCATGTTACTTCCCTTTAGATGAAAATGAAACATTCCGAAGGTTTTTTTACAATATTGATAAAAATTTTAAAGTTCTACGTGGACTATATCTGACTCTGGATCTCACTTTAAATGTAGAAACGTATGGGGTTTTGACGTAACATATTAGTGTTTAGTTTAGTGGTTATTAGAAATAACGAATGACATAGAAGAACTCTAAATAAATACCTGTTTAATCTAAAAAAAAATGAAAACCTAAAATGTAATCGGTGCTACAATGTAATAATCTTAGACCACTAATTATTGTAATTTTAGCTGTAAAGTTGTAAATTTAAATGGGACTGGATAGTTTTATGCGCTCAGGAAGAAATGGATGTTATACAGATTTCACATGAAGAAAAAACAATTGAATATTACTCCAAAAGGGAAGTTGTTGGTTACAGAGTTTTATATCGTTATCTAGAAAAATTAAGAATAAATGTGTATGTATTGGCCGGTCTCAAAGTGAGGATGGAAAAACATGGCAATTCTAAGGATGCATTGATGCATTACCTAAAAGTGTAAATTTACTGTAAAACAAAAGTCATTGGACCAATTAATGCTGATGAATCAAGTATAAAAATTACCATACCTGTTGCAAAAATAAAAAATAAAAAAATCCAAGCCATCTCAATCTTTGTTGTATCTTTTTATGTTATCTACACTTTGTAAAAATTGTATGTATTTTGTGAAATGATTTCCAGTTTTATAACGTCATCAGTTCATATTCATTATCTAAAGTCAAGTTAATTGTAAAAAGTAATGTACATTGCTGTATGGTTTATTAATTACTGATTCGAAGCTTTAGTTGAAATTAATGCAGTGCAAAAATATATATTGTCGTACCTGGTTGTATATATATGGATAACTGTAAATTTGCTATGTGTTCGTGTCCTGTAGGTTTTAGCCACAGCAATGCTCTGCTGTGTTATAAAATAAAAAGAAAGATTTAAAACTCCATTACTACATCCTGTAATATTGCAACTGTCTACCATAAGCTTTATCAATGTAGACGACACGGATTGCACGCCATTATTTATAACGTTTATTTTATCATCCAATTGGGCTTTGTTTTACGCTATTCATCTCCGAAGTCATGAAACATAACCGAAATAAACTTTTAGAAGGATTTATCTGGTGATATCGTATTTTCATAGTACAAGAAGGTTAGCTGTTATCATGCAAAGAACAAGAACGTTACCTCTTTCGTTTACTAACTAACTTTTGTGGCTATGAGTACTTACTTGGATAATAATTCCAAAACTAATTTAATTGATCGTCTAAATCCTTGAAAGAGAACTTACCACAGAGACTGAGAGGGAACATTACGGCAATTGTTGATAAATTGGCATCTAATATCTACTTTATAAAAGATCGATAGTTTGGAACAAGCATACCATCGTTTAACCTCGAGGATTTGCAGAAAAAGAGAGATCATGCTTCATGCATGTTTGATGATTTTTTTTGTAGAAACGAGTAAATAGTTCGCGACTAGATAGCTTATACGAAATTCAATTTCTTGCACAAGAAGGATTACGTGAAATTCTTATTTCAAGTACCTCTTGATTATACTTTGTAAAACAAAATGAAATATTACTTCTAGCCACAACTACCGTATTTCCGGAAATTACTCCCCTGGGGAGTTATTGTTTCAATGGTCTCATTTGCAGGGGGGAGTTATTCCGGGGGGGGGAGTTATACCGGGGGGGTTCTTATTGTTTCAACCCAAAATAACCTCGGATTTTTCAGGTTTTTTCTCTAAAATATTAGTTTTGAAGTAAAAACTCCAAATTTTACAGCTAAAATCTACGCATTTATCGTCATTGTTATTCATTCATTCAAATTACAATACATTTTTTACATCTCAACTTAAGTTCTAATCTATTTGGATCAATTCGAAGTCTTCTAACATATCATCTGAGTTTGTTTCGTCTACATTTCTCTAATACTCGTCCTCACACTCTTCTACAATTTGACTCTCCGGAAGGTTTTGGGATTTATTTAACAGATTTAACAGATATTTATATTTTTTCTTCAAGCGTTTTTAATAAGCACTCGGGTCTTGGAACCATTTTAGCAGGGTGTTGCAGTTTTAAAATACTTAAAAGTTGAGAGGCGAATAAATAACGTCAAATAATCTTAAGAAGCGAAGAAGAATGAACTTGTACCAAGAAAGAGAATTGAGTTGTCCGTCTCTTTATTTTTCAGTTCATTATCTTAAAGATTATTATCATTTTTATGATTATTAAAAGGTTTTGAGGGAGTTATTTGTCTAGAGGATGAATAGTACGTGTATTGTAGATGGGTAAGAGAATTTTTAGAGGGGGGGAGTAATTCCGGGGGGGGGGGGGAGTTATTGCTTCAATAGGGTCATTTGCAGGGGGGAGTTATTCCGGGGGGGGGGGGAGTAATTTCCGGAAATACGGTAAGTGCGTGCTTCTTTGCATAAACTTCCGATTGCTTAGTTAAAATACATAATTTCTCACTAGCGTGCACGGTCCTGCTGGCTGACTGGCTGTCCGTCCAAGCGATAACTTTCGAACGGTAGAACTTTTTTTACTTCTGTTTTCGGATTTCGGTTCTTGGGGTCAAGAAACTCTGGGAGTTCGTAGATGGGCTAATTCAGTCACACAGCCTGAGGGGTGAGGTCAAAGGTCACACTTTCGATTATGCTAACCCCTATCAACCATCGTATAGTTGGAAAGGTACTTACTAGGGTATTTCAAAACAATGATCAAAATTGTTCTGTGACACTCAGGTCAAAAGTTATGACCTTCCGAAGGTCAAATGAGGCAAGGTGAGACTACTTCCAAATGGTACCCACAACCGTGAAAACTTCATCGGACCGTATTTGGGCACCCAAACTGACCTTGGTCTAACGTTATGAGATGACCTTGCGAAGGTCACACGGGGCAGTGTAAGACTCTACTTCCAAATGGTACCCACAACCTCGAAAACTTCATACAACCTCAAAAATTTGTCACAGTGCCCCTAACACCCCCAAATTTCTCGCAAGGCCCCCAACACCCCAAATGTCTCCACTTGCTCCAAACATGTCTCAACTTTCTCCCCAAATGTCTCTACTTGCCCCTAACATCCCAAAATGTCTCAACTTGCCGTCAACACCACAAGCGGTCTCACCTTGCCTCCAACACCGCACGCTAGCCTTTTTTACACCCGTTTACAACGGTTTATTTCAATTATGACTTTTTTAAATTCACTATAACCTTACAGGCAAAGTACAAAGTACAAACATTTACTCTGTCAAACAACACTTATTGAAGAGCTTTAATTTGACACTGACTAAATTCATCTTGACATTCTCTATCAGTTCTCTCATAGGTGATGGAAACAGGAGTAATTTAACTGTAGGATTAAAAAAAAAATCCCTAATCGCCAAACTAATCCAGATTAACTAATCTACAATCTCAGAATTATGTCATTCATACCGATTTAATTCAATCCCGAAACTCACGGTAATCCCTAATCCCTAATGTAATTCACGTTTTCAGAATTTTAATCCGTAATCTATAATCCCTGGCTGTGGTGAACATGTAAGAGGGTGAAGGTGTGGTGGTTAAAATGTAAAAGGGCGACCAGTAACCGGTATTTACACGACGAAATCAACCTTGTCCATTACCAAAGTCAAAGGAAAATGCAGAGGCTGTGAGGGAATGACCTGGCCAAAATTCGTCATATTGATACGGAAACCCCCAAGGACAATCCTTTTTTGCTTAAAGAATTGAATGTAATAGTATTAAAGAGGGAGATATTCCATAGTATAAGTTCTACTAACTAACCGCAAGACAGATGCGTAATTAATTTTTTTGTTTAACAGAAAAAATGAAACCAGTTATTAATAAAATAGCAAGTTCAGATTTTGGGTCACTGGAATGGCCCGTGTGGAACAATCCCTTTTACTAAATAGGAGCCTCAGTGTGTTTCTAACATCGGTTCGTAATTAAAACATAGATGGATTTTTATGAAAATAGTCTCAAACTGTTGGAATTCGTCGGCATTAGACC
>JAQFZX010003587.1:0-11604 GCA_034682405.1 Hydroisotoma schaefferi | reverse complement strand
TGAATGAAACAGATTAAAACTAAAGATTCTATAATAACCATACAATATATAATGTGTCGTTCAATTTCTACTGTCTACAGTCAATCCACCTCTATCATATAATGTCATGCCACCTTTTTAGTCGAACGGACCTCCAGTCGCTACGGACCCCGAGCCGCCGGACCTTCAGTCGCTACGGACCCCGAGCCGCCGAACCTCCAGTCGCCGGACCCCGAGTCGCTACGGACCTCCAGCCGCTATGGACCCCGAGCCTCCGGACCTCCAGCCATGGGACCTCCAATCGCCGGACCCCGAGTCGCCGGACCTCCTGCCGTGGATCCGATTCTACTACTACACCGCATTTTCCTCCATAATTAAGTTATCCAATCTCGTTAAATGAATTGACATTGGCTCAGTCAACAAACATTTCATTCTATGAAGAATAATTTTGTGGAGGTTGGATGGATGGAAAGGACGGATGAAGTGCTTTTTGGTTAAATACTCAATACTACCTAGTTGTAACAAATTATAGTTATTTGATTAACCTCATTCTCATCCTGCTTTGCATTTTGGAATATTATTATTAGATTTAACCACCAAATTACAACCAACTCTTTGAAGGTTCCCCTTACTTTGCTAATCATTATGAAAAAGATTGAACCATATAATATACCTACTGTAGTATTTCAGCCTCCAAGATTTCACATTTCTTGTCTGACTCTCCTATTATAATTGCAAGAGGTGGATAAAGTTATTTTGAATTATAAATATTAAAATATAACGTCAACTAAATTCTTAGCTAAAAAATGAATGGATATATCAACATTTCCAAGCTCATCCTATTTTACAGATAATTTTGCAAATGTAAACAAATTTTCATATAAAACTGCAAGCAAACAACTCCAAAAAATGTGTTGTGGTTGTTAAAATGATTCCAATAATTACATGAAGTCGTGCAAAAGCCTGAGTTAGACTCAACGAATACGACTACTAGTGCAACAACATAACTTTATTACCAATTGAATTATATTTTTAATCTAGGAGTATTACGAAGAAAAGGCAGAAGCACCTATGTAAATGGGGTGCGACGGATTGTAGTTAAATAATAAAATGATCGAAACGTTTATAAATTTTAATTGTGTCCTTTTTATGTCTCTGTTTCTGATTATTATTATTATTACTAAAGGGATAAAGATTGAGAACATGGGAATTGCTGTCAAGTTAAAAAAAAATCCCTATCCGTAAAATCAAAAACGTCTCTACGTAATTGTCGTCTAAAGTTGATATGATTTGTTCGTGTGAATAACAAGTAAAGCGTATAAGGTACGTACGTGTTTGAATCAGTTTATGTCATGCAAAGTGAAGCTATTCGTGGCTTATTTTTCAACTTTACGAAATTACAATTTACAGTAGTAGGTCTGTTCTTTTAAGTACAGCTCAAGCCCACTAACAAGTCAGGTTGACCTAAACCTAACTAAAAATGCAATTTAGTTTTAGTTATTGCCAAATCTTAGGTTATTCAAGGTATTCTTCTCATTTGTTTCTTTCTATGGGAAAAGTTTCAAACTTATTAATTTTTTCAAGTTTACTAAAGAAGCTATGATGAAGGGATGATGGGTTTTTTTATGCATCGTCCACTTTTTGCATGTTTTTACATAATTCATTTAAGGAAACAATGAGGAGAGGAAAAAAATTGTGAACACGCAGATGGACCACCAGGTTGTGTGACTTTTAAAGGTTAGTCAATAAGTACCTATGCTCGTGGATTGTTTTTTGATCCATCATAAGTCAAGCTTTGTTGGACTTGGGGAGTCAAGTTTAATATTTAATTATGATTAAATAAACTATTATAGCCAACTTCCCATCATTAGGGAATAACCTGATAAATGATTCACAGTTTTGGACTTTTTTTTCATATTAATAATAGTTCATAAAACATTAAAGTTCACCACATTTTACTAAACTGTAAACTGTTAATGAAAGATGAATAATTCAGAATTCATTAAAAATGCCTTTGGAATCGCCTACGTTGCTGTCTTTAAGGGAAAGACTGAATGAGTTTTTGGGATTTGGGATGGGAATGATAGGAGTTTCATGCATAACTTTCAGACATTTTATGGATATTTGTAGATTATAGAGTACATGGAATAATTCATTTACGGAGTATATCTTTCTATTTTATTTGAACCAACGGTCAAGATAAAAGTATAGTTCCTTTATTTGAACATCTTTCATTCTGCCATTTGAAAAGTAGAGACGGAATGTATGTATTAATCCTGGGTGGGATTATATTTATTAATAAAGTCAAGAAATCTGGTTGCATACAGGGTTTTCCCTGGGTAAAACCGACCGGGTTTTAAATGTGGGTTTTAATGGGTTTAAATGGTTTTAGGCACTAAATAAATGATGGGTTTAATGGGTGAATTGGGTCAATTGGGTTTAATGGGTTTTTAGTGGACCTAATAGGGTTAAAGTCGTTTAAATGTACGCATTTATAACATCACTACAATGACAAGCCTTATGATTAATTTCAGTATGCTACCACAACTTAAATAAAGTAAAATAATAAACAAAAACTACGTGTATTTATTTTGAACTGAACGGATCAATTTACTCTGGTTAACAACATTTTTGTATTCTAAAATGCATATTAAAGGAATCGGGAGGGTAAGAATTTATTCAGAAATCTCAAGTTCATCAAAATCTCGCTTTTTCCCTTTCCGCGTATTTTTTAATTCCTGCCGGTCGGTGGTTTGTTGTTGCAGACGAAAGTGATTGTTAATCGTACAAAGCTGTGTTGCCTTTTCCAGCTTGAGTCGGTTTCGTTGTTTGGTAATTATGTTTCCTAAAGTTGAAAATCCACGTTCAATGCTAGCTGTGCTCGCTGGCATGATAAAAATGGATGACATCAGGTCGCGAAACGATTTTGGAATCAACTCAGTAACACCAGCTGCCCACCAATCTACTGGACGCATTTTTTCATACACTTCCCGGTTCAAAAATGCAGAGTAGAAATAGTCCGATGCTGGTTTATGAAGTTCTGCGGCAATTATGACATTAAATGGACTGTGCTTAGATAACCAAACTAACCCTTTGTCTTTTGAAGTCTTATTCAGGCCATTACCTATTAGTTAGAACATATAACAGTTACAGCGAAACTAACCTATAATATTAAATCTGTCATTCTATATTTCATAAACATTTAAACCTACCTTTGTACTTCGGATGCAACAAATAGCAAGCGACGGCTACTGCCGTCATTCCAAGATTAAGTTGCTTTTTGAAATAGGTAGACGTCACAATCTCCTCCGGTAGTACTTCTCCTAGGTTTATCCAGCTGCCAACTGTGTCTGCCAATGTTGATTGTTCCTTTTGAGCCTGAATAAGTAAATGTTTCCTTTTAGAAGCGTACATAGAAATGAAGGAACAAATATAATATAAGAAGTCTAACAGCTAACCGTATCCAATGCCGTGCAAATGGGGCGTAATATAACGATGCAATCCTTCACTGCATCGTATACCGTCGGGTCATTTAACACTGAAAGTACAGCAGTCATCTTTTCTTTATCAATTGCTGATCCTGCTTGCTTAATTTGTCTTGCAAGTTCTAAGTAACGGCTGTGATTTTGCACGTAATTCATAAAGCTGTCAATCTGGGAATTCCATCGCGTTGATCCAGCTAAAACTGGACGATTAGCTTTTAAAAGTTTTAAGGCTGCCGAGGTGGAATGTCTAGCCTTCATAAAGGTCTGAACTGTTGTAACCTTTTCTTGAACGTCGGCAGGTGTGAACTTCTTGCCAAGCAGATTGAATAGATGTGCATTGCAACCGTAAGCTTCAATATCTTTATCCCGCCTTACGAGAGTCTGCAGCGCTTGCATCGTGGAACAATTGTCTGTAACCACACCAACAATTTGGCAGTGATATTTAGTTTCTGCTTCTTTGATTGCTTTCTGTAACATACGGTAACAGCATTCTGCATCTGCAGAACTGATTCCTGGAGATTCTGACATCAAAAAATAACTCTTATTTCCCGTTGACAAGCAGTGCGAAATGACCTGTTGGTTTTGATTGGTGCTCCAACCATCTTGGAGTAATACGCCTTTGGAATTCTTCAGTTGCTTCTCCATTTCTGTTGTAACTTCACGGTACACTTTGTCCAGTATAGTAGTACCAACAACTTTGTGAGAAGGAACTTTATATGCAGGATTCAGGGATGTGACAAAATCCTTAAACTGTGTGTTTTCAAGAAGATTGAACGACAAATTATTTGCAAAGATAAGTCGGCCTAACTTAACATCCAGTATTTCGCTCCGCTTAGATGAAATGGCTGTTGTATATTGACCAATGTTTGCTTGCTTTTTAACTGGAACTATCAGCTTGCAGTCTGGTTCTCGTGCAGTTAGGCGTTCATCAGCAGTGTGCTCTAAAAATGGTTGCAGTGAAGGCCTTTTGGTCGACGAGCTAACAGTTTTCTGCACAGTATTTACGAGTTTCTTTCCCGCATGTGCTGATCCCTTTTTAGTGCATTTTTCCAAGTGACGTGTCATTCGCAATGCTTGAGGGCTTACCTCTGCTCTGCAATGCTTGCAAGTATTGCTCGTAATTTTGTTGTTGATCTTAGTGGTTTTGAATGACTCCCAAATGACACTTGACTTCCTTCCGCTAGGATTGCGTGAACATGACGTGACGATGACTTCCATACTGTTGCTTGTTGATGGAATATCCGTAGGGTCTATTTCTTCAACCTCGTTATCAGTCGATGAATGGCTCTGAGGAGCACTGTCGGGAAAATGTGGAAGTGAAGTCGATTGGTTGTTTTGCAAGCCTTCTACCACTTCATATTCTATAAACATATCCTGACTTCCCCATCCGTCAGTAATGTCATTCACCGCCTCGTCGTTATGGCGTTCTAATTCAGGAACGTCCGCGCCGCCTGTAAAGAATGAATACAAAAATACCAGTACAGTTTTAAATATAATGAAAAGTATGGACGCTTTCAAATCCTTCACTCCAGCAAATACCTTCCATTTCAGATATAGAAACATCTTCGCTATCCTCACTTGAGGTTTCTAGTGCATTGGATATTTCTTCACTTCCAACAAGGCACAACTTCGGTCCATGACTGTTCATTTTTATTTAAAGCTTGCTCAAAAGGTTCTGGATCCTGTAAAGAACAAAAAATACGTAAACTTAACTACAAATCCCCTAATTTATAAAAACTAACAACAAATTCACTTAAAAAGTTAAAATTACATTAAAGCTTACGTTTTGTTTGAGTTAGTTCGAAGGGGTTTGAAGAGGTAGACGGAGGTTCAGGATTCTGTAAACCAATAGTAAAATAAAGTCAGGGATGTCTATTATTTTTCAAAACAATCCTTGAAGTTGATAAGTAAATGAGAGGATTAGAGGATGGAGACTTTCGTGATGTAATCCGAAAAAACAAGAGGATAAATGCGTCGTAGTTAAGCATGCGGCATAGAACATAAAGGGGGAGAAAGATTGGATTCTATTTTTAAAAAGCTTCAAAAATTCCTTTAAAAAATTAAAATGAAATAAAAGCTTACGTTTTGTTTAAGTGAATATTACGAGGTTCGAAGAGGTAGACGGAGGTTCAGGATTCTGTAAACCAATAGTAAAATACAGTCTAAGGTTTCTATTATTTTTCAAAACAATCCTTGAAGTTGAAAAATAAATGAGAGGATTAGAGGACGGAGACTTTCGTGATGTAAACCGAAAAAACAAGAGGATAAATGCGTCGTTATTTGGAGCGTGCGGCATGGAACGTAAAGGGGGAGAAGGATTGGATTCTATTTTTAAAAAGCTTCAAAAATTCCTTTAAAAACTTAAAATTAAATAAAAACTTACCGGTTTGTTTAAGTGAATATTACGAGGTTGGAAGAGGTAGACGGAGGTTCAGGATTCTGTAAACCAATAGTAAAATACAGTCTAAGGTTTCTATTATTTTTCAAAACAATCCTTGAAGTTGATAAGTAAATGAGAGGATTAGAGGACGGAGACTTTCGTGATGTAATCCGAAAAAACAAGAGGATAAATGCGTCGTTATTTTGAGCATGCGGCATGCAACGAAAAGGGGGAGAAGGATTGGATTCTATTTTTAAAAAGCTTCAAAAATTCCTTTATAAAATTAAAATTAAATAAAAACTTACCGTTTTGTTTAAGTGAATATTACGAGGTTCGAAGAGGTAGACGGAGGTTCAGGATTCTGTAAACCAATAGTAAAATACAGTCTAAGGTTTCTATTATTTTTCAAAACAATCCTTGAAGCTTCAAAAATTCCTTTAAAAAATTAAAATTAAATAAAAACTTACCGTTTGTTTGAATGAATTCGATGAGGTTTAAAGATGGAGACAAAGTTTCAGGATTCTGTTAAACCATACAAGGACGGAGAACTGCGTAGTTATTTTAGATACGCGGCGGCATGCATAGAAGTAAATGGAAAAGTTCGGTTTTTGTAACAAAGTAAAGAGTGGTTTTGGGCATGCGTCATGTTGATTTGGGGTTTAACCCATTTATTTCATTTAGCCCATTTAAACCAATAACACCCATTAAAACCAATAAAACCCACTGTGCTGGGTTTTATTACGCAAAGGTGGGTTTTAGCAAACCCTGGTTGCATATCCTCGTTGCACAAGCCAATGCATCGTTTTATCGTGTATTACATTTTACAATCTTTAATCAGAACAGTTTGAGAGGGTATGAATTTGTACGACAATAAGTGAGATGGAAAGTTGTTCCGAGTTCCGATCGGCTTTGCAATGCAACCAGAAGAGTTTAACTATAATAACTACTTTTTATACTACTTCTAATTCTCACGTAAAGTAATGCACTATTATTTCCTAGCAATTAAATATACAAAGCTAACTCGACTACTGACTGTTTTTAGAGGAAAGTATTTACGTAGAACGGTGGCCTATTTTTATAAATCGTAAAGGTGCATCGAGTTAAGCAAGTTTTGATGCTTTAATAATTTGCTAGTGATTAAGAGGTTATATAGTTCACATATTTACTGTATTAAATAATAACTCAAGCCAAGTTTAAGAAGGTTGTTATTATAAAAAAGTAAGTTTAATTACTTACAGTGATTGATTAGTCATTAGAATGAAGGATTGGAATTATAAAAAAGAGCATTTAATTGGTATTTTGGTTTAGTTATTAAAGCTGAATTTATGCTTAGAATTATGTTTTAAAAATCGTGATGTGTAATTAATTTGAGAATATATAATATAATAATTATCATTTTATGATTTTAGTAGCCGAGTTCTTACAACGTTTACCTTGTTATTGAGAATTTGAGCTGTTATCTGAACAATGGAATGGTAGTTGTAGTTTCTGATTGAAAGATGGTTTTAAAACTGATAACTGGCTGTCTAATTTATGTTAAAATTTATGATCAGGCCAGGCGTGGGAATTTTCTTTCTTTCTAATCGGACTAATTATTAATTTAAGGATTCATTGCACCTTATTTTATTAGGCATGTGGCCGAAGGGGTTTATTTTTTTTCATCTTTCAAGAATGTATTTCTAAGGTTTAAGATTTATTTAAATTGCATTTATTTTCTGAATCGCTGATGAGTTAAAATAAATTTTTCATTTCACTAAACAAGTCTACATTTAATTACTGATTTAACAATAATGTTTAAGCAGCGGCAGCCTCAATGGTGGTAGTTTCAGGTGCAATGGTGGAAGTCGCTTCTGGAGCCAGGGTTGTGGTCGCTTCTGGAGCCAAGGTTGTGGTCGCTTCTGGAGCCAAGGTGGTGGCCGCTTCTGGAGCCAAGGTGGTGGCCGCTTCTGGAGCCAAGGTGGTGGTCGCTTCTGGAGCCAAGGTGGTGGCCGCTTCTGGAGCCAAGGTGGTGGCCGCTTCTGGAGCCAAGGTTGTGGTCGCTTCTGGAGCCAAGGTGATGGCCGCTTCTGGAGCCAAGGTGGTGGTCGCTTCTGGAACCTGAGTTGTCGATGCAGGGGCTAAGGTAGTTATAGCTCCAGGGATTGTTGTAGTTTCAGGAACCGGAGCAGCTGTCGATGAGGCTGGTGGGCTTGGGGGCATGAAGGGGTAGAAAAATGGGAAATGTGGGAAGGGGTACCCTGCAAATAAATTGTGCAATTGCAATCATAAACAGAAAAATGCTATTCATGCAATTGCAAAACATGAACTAACTAACCTGAGAATGGACCCATTGGGCCTCCAAACGGAGGTGGTGGTCCCATTGGACCTCCGAACTGAGGTGGTGGTCCCATTGGGAACTGTGGCCCTCCTTGCTGCCCACCGAATTGACCTTGAGGTCCTCCATATTGTCCAGGAAATCCTCCATACTGTCCTGGAGGTCCTCCAGGTGGTCCTGGGGGTCTTCCATATGGTCTTGGGGGTCCTCCTTGGGGTCCAGGGGGAGGGGGTCCTTGAGGTCCTCCATGTGGTCCTGGGCCTTGTCGATCGTGAGATCCATGGGCAGTGACAATTGCCACAAGGGCGCAAATAACGATTGCAACTTTCATGTTGACTTGATTCTTCGATACTTCTAGTTCAGTTGTTCAACTTCACAGACATTTATATATCAGATTCAATCCTTCTAGAATTGTATGAACAATTTGTAATATTTTATTCAGTCGTAATCAGTGGTTTTATCTCAATGTATTTCCAAGTATCTTATTGATTAATTTACACAAAGAGTTTCCAGTTTATACTAATATATTTCCCTGGTTAGGCAACGAGGCATAATGTTGGTTATATTCATATTAAATGCAAATATACGGCATCTGGAGCCTTTGTCCGTCGTAGAAGCGTCATTTAAAGTTAAATTTTGACTAATTCCTAATAAACTTACGATGACGACATCAATAAAATTTACTAATATTCTAAAGAATTTAACCTTGAAACCTGAAATGAAGAGCATAAATAAACTGACATCGCTATTGACTTTGGCAGATGGTTTCCCTGTCTTTCATAAAATAATCGGTAAATCAACTAGGTAACTGTTGGCTTTTAAGTCATCGTTAGAAATATATATATAAGGTTGGTTCCATTCTAGTTAGAAATATTTCAGTCAGAGAAACGTTGTCTGAAGATTCCTGGCTTATTTAATTTATCTTTAAGTGTCTTTCAGAAACACAGGACGAGGGTGGTTCCGTTTCAAATATCTTCGTTTTAAATCTCATTTGAGCATATTAGTTGCATTTCAAACTTCTACAGAAAAACTACGGCGTAATAATACTTGCTTGTTTTGTTGGAAGCTGCTTTGGTTTATAAGTTCATGGGTGGATGGAAAATATTACTAAAACATGCCATTTCAATACACGATTCATTATTGGAAACCCTGCCCAGTTTAATCAGATAACCCTATTGACACAGGAACTAACCTTTTACACATTATTGGACCAAAATGAAGGGGTTTTGAGATCCTATCAATATAATTAATATTTAATTAACTAGTCCAATAGTGAATGCATTCATATCGTTGGTCAAATGACCTATCCTGTATCTTCATTTCCTTCATGAAGTTCTAAAAAACCTTAGGATTTATTTCAAGCTAATACTTGCCATTGCATCCCATAACTTTAAACTTCATTATAAAAATAATGTTTCAAGGCAACTTTATCCAAAATGCCAACGTGTAGATGCATGATCTCACGAACATCTGAATAACGCAAAGCAATCATTGCAAGATTTAATCAAAATTCAATGCTGTATTATACTCTTTGTCAGCCAAAATAAATTAATCCCCAGTCCGAAAGTTATTCTGTCTCCGGAAGCACATTTTTTGGGTTAATCTCTAGCTCTTCTACCCACAGATTCTAAGTGGAAGTTTTTTTTTTTAAAAAATGACCATGAAGTTACTTGGGATTTCTGTTATTTTAATGATTGTAATAGGTGTTTGGGGAATGGTATATTCCTTCTCCTTGGATGGATCTCCCATAAGCTGCAAAGGTGTTAATGTGACAGGCTCTCCGAGAATGAAGGAAAAAATGGATAAATGCAATCGTACCGTTTATGAAGGTTTCATTAAACGAAATGAAACAGCCCAGTTCTTCCCTGCACTATTGTGCTCCATCACTTGCGTATTTCTTGAGGATAAATTAGTAAGAAAACCTTAAGATTTCAAGACGGATGGAATTATGAATGTAGTTAAAATATTGGAAGAAGTTAATGAAAGCTTTTACTTTTATGATCTTTCTAAAATCTAGATTATCACTGTATGATTATTTTACGTTTTCATTCACTTTGACATTGGTCCGTTTGTTTGTAGTTTTTATCGAATAGTTATGCCTAGATTAATGGATTAATGTGTTTAATTGATATTTTTGCTATGCCAATACCACATTCCATGAACTATGAACTTTTTGTTAAAGATTGATAAAGGGACGGGTTTGCTGGATGTGAAGGGACTGGAAGGGTACGAAGGGATGTTTAATTACATTCCAGAAGTAGTCAGAAAGGATATACGGGATAAATTTTACTCATGTTTCGAACAACACAAGGGTAGGTTTAGTATTAAACTAATTTTTTTTAAACTTTACTAGGATTTAATGCATGTAAATTCTTGGTGTATTTTAATAAAATATGGTTTCCGTTCATGTTATATTTTCTATAGAGGATGCAGTCTTCAACGCAACTCATCCCGAAGATTGCCACGGTATTATGGGAATTGGGATTTGCGTTAAGTATGGAATTGACGAACTTTGCAATCCAGAACCGGCCGAAGAGGAAGATGAAGACTAGTTTTCTGAATTCCATGAATTATTTAGCTTTCCTGGAAATCTGAAGCAGTTGATGAATATGGACAGTAGTTGCTGGATTTGGATTACAATTTTGGATTCGAGTCAGCTCGATGACAGTTCAATAAATAAAATCATATTTTAATCAAATCATAATTTAAAAAAGTAAAGTGGTTTCTTCAAAAAGAATTTTATTCCAGCGGTTCATTGAGCCATTCATTTCATTAATGGAAACTCTTAGTTTTACGTCGTTTTCAAAATTATATTGTAATAATAAATATTTTAATGCTTGAATATTTCCCGAAATAATGCCCCTCCCCCCCCCCCGTGGTATAAGGTCCAACTAGTATAATCTTTCCCTTGTTAAAATTAGGAATTTGCATTATCTTCTCCATGCTCCACAATTTCCAATTTTTCCCTCAAGTTCTCAGGGGCATTATTTCGGGAAATACGGTAACCATTTTCCAACTCTATTCTTATTACAACCTGTCAACTTTTGAAATTACTTTACTTTTGACAGATAGTTTTTCTGAAAGACATCCAAGTGAAGTGGAAACTGGACGACTACCCGTCGAAGCGTTTCCTCTTAGAAAGCGTGCGCTGCTTGTGGGTGGATGGGATGATGATATCCGCAATATGGCCTTACAATCCACTGGATAAGCCACCTTTTAGATTCACACAGCTATACAAAACCTAACTTTCCACCTTATCTTTTTCCAAAATAAAGGAACTTTCGATGAAATAAAAGGAATGTTAGCTATATGAATGATGTAGAGTATTTTCAGAAACTTTTACTTTCAGAAACTTCCTTTTATTTAAATAAAAATGGTGGTTGGCTTTGGCTATGTGAATGAGGGGACTTTAACTTTATTTTAATAAAATAACTCCTGCTCTTATA
>JAQFZX010003586.1:0-11611 GCA_034682405.1 Hydroisotoma schaefferi | reverse complement strand
AAGGTCAGCTTTATATTTTTGATTTGGTTTGAGATTACATACAAATAAAAAACATTTTGGATAGTTTTCTCTATACTAGATATTATTGCATTTAAAAATTGTCCCCCCTGCTAAAAATTCATTCCGCGGCCTCTGGCGTCTCATTTTGAAACGACGCGCCCAAAGCATTTGGAGAATAAAAAAGCGTCATAGATCGTTAGTTTGATACAGAGGTTTTTAAAATAACTTAAAAATAAAGAAACGCAATAATTATCTTTAATAATAAATCGAAATATTTAATAAATAAATTGAAATATTTAATAATAAAAAAAAGTGGAAAAAGGGGGTGGGGAATTTTGGGTAGTTACGCCGATGGAAATAAAGTTGGCCGACCACCCTTTTTTGTAGAGGACATCTAGAAAAGAATGAAGGGAGATTGTGGTTTGTCAAGGATTTAGTGTGGATGGCAGTCAACTCTCCAGCGCCAACTTCTCTTTAAACTTTTCTATGAATTTTCAATATTTATTTATTTATTTCTACTCCACGTTGTTCCAAAAAAGGTTAAAGGGTTATTCAGGTTTATTTTTATTTATTTATTCCAAGATAACCATCAACTTATCATCGCCGATCTCCTACTGGCCTTGGAAAGTAAGTAAACTAAACTATTATCAAACTTTTAACGGGCTTGATTTACCCTAAATCCTCGTCGATACACCGCCCTCGTTAATTATGCCGCACACGCTTATTCTTTACAGTTAAAAGGGGCATCTCTCCCATGTTAAATATGTTTCCGAACATCTTTTTTTATGCATATAACCCGCGGTGTCTGGGAGAGTATTTAGGGTAATAATAATTATTATTAATTTGGCCAGTGCGGTATTTTATAGTGATTTTCTGATTTTAATTCATTAGGTTTCGGTTTAACACGTGCTTGGGGACTTGGTTTTAATTGTAATTGACTGAGTATGGCTTTCCGAACACATCTGGACGATTTATGGGAACAGCAAATCCGGGCGGACGGGCGAGCTCCGCATGAGCTTCGAAATATTTCCTGTGAAATGAGCGTTTTTCGAGAAACTAGAGCAAGCGGAAGTGCATCGTTTAATATCGGGAATACTAAAGTTGTAGTGGCGATTTATGGACCTCATGAGGTACGAAAAAGAGAGTTTGAGAGACTGGTTTTTTTGTATTTTTTTAAAAGAATTATTAATAAAATACATTTTTGGAATCGTTAGGTTCGTTCGTCCCAGAAGAAAAGTCATAATCCGGATAAAATCAATATAAATTGCGAGTACAGCTCCGCATGCTTTAGTTCAAATGAGCGGAAAACGTCAACAAAATCTGACCGGAAATCGATGGAAATGTCGGGAAATCTTAAGGAATTGCTGGAAAACATTATCGTACCGGATGCAATGACTGCGGGTACGGTTTTAGACGTTTATATTGAACTGATTCAAGACGACGGAGGAAGTTATTCTGCCTGTATCAATGCCCTGACTTTGGCCTTGGCTGATGCTAAAATACCTATTAGGGACTATGTTGTATCATGTACTGCTACGATTACTCATTCTGTTCCTATGATTGATATAAATGCTCAAGAACGGGGAGCTGGATGTCCCGAACTTACTATTGCAATTTTAGCTAAAACTAATCAAATTATTGTTTTAGAACAGACCCAGCTATTGCCTAGTATGTATTTGAAAGATGTTTTGGAGGAAGGGGTCAAAGGTTGTCAGAGGGTTTATGGGTTTGTAGAGAAGGCTGTGAGGTATCAATGTTCTGTTATCGATCAAGCTTTAAAAAGTATTTGAATGAGGTTTCGGTTCTGGAATAAAACAGTTGACAGTTCGCTGGAGTAAGGCTAGATTTTTTATTTTTATACTATTTTGACTATTTCATGGGACGTGAAAACGTGTATTTATCTGTATAGTAGTGGTGTAGTTATTTAAAAGTTAGAAGCTCTTGGACATGATATGTTTAGATTAATTTATCATCGTTATTTAAAATTACTTAATGTTATCCTCCACAAGACTAGAATTATAATGGTTAATGTCAGTACATTTAACAGTTTAAGTTATAATAATACACACAGTTTAGCCGTTCCCGTTTAATTTATGACCTTTTTTGTATGTATTACTTACTAAACGCAGCCTTGATTTTTCGCTTCTATTTGCCTGATTTTGTTGATGATTTCTTGAACAAGGGGCCTTTCCTTGGGGTCTACTTTTAATATTTGGCGTATCAAATCGTGTACATCCTGAAAAAATCCAGTCTCAGAATTAAATAATGCCGTTTGGATTATTTCAAGCAGCGATATGTAAAAGTCAAACCTCAGAGAAAGGAGAGTCCAAAGGAATGTCTATTCGACCACTGACAACTGCAAGCGCCACGGAGTCATGTCTTTCATAGACAATATCATATGGTGACTTGAAAAAGCAGAGGGCAAACAATATGCATCCCAAGGACTATAAAACAGGACCATTTTGTTAAAAAAAACGCTCAAATCGGACGGAAGACAAGAGTAAAATGTTAACTGTATCTTTACCCAAACATCTGTTCTTTCGTCTATAACAGCTAATGAAGGAATGTTAAATAGCTCCGGAGCTCTGTACGGCATTGATGACCTTTCTGCAGCCAGTTCCTCCAACTTTCTTGCATCCGCATGGTCTTTTATTTCAACTCGAGCTCTTGCAACCGAGCCTACAAATATTCATACAGTTGTAGTTTTCAGGTTTACTAAAGTAATTTCCATTATTATGGGAGGGTATCTGTACCCAAATCCATGATAACTGGGTTGAAGTTATCGTCGAGCAGTACATTTGCCGTTTTTAAGTCTCTATGTGCTAAAGAATAAGGCTGGACAGAATGGAAGGCGTCAACGGCATCGCAAATGCATCGGAATAGCCTTAAGACCTCTTTTTCATTAAAGTATGCCCTTCTTGATTCCCTTCGGGCAAGTTCTCCAGCTAACGTACCTCGCTATGGGTATTTAAAAATGTATTATTTAACACGGAATTGTAGCTAGAAATCATGTATTTCTTTACAATTTTTTATAATACATGATGATAAGGCAGGAGTAGGAGAAGTTCGCTTGAAAGGTCCTCCATAGGGTCCGTCCTACCTTTGAGATCATAGTCGATAAGTTCCAAGACTCCTGGATGCTGGACAACTTTGTGACTTTCAACCTCGCTCATTCCAATCCGTTGATCTTCCGAACTATGACATGCTATCCGTTTAAGGGCAAATTGCTCACGGGTTCGGGATTCTTCAACAAGTTCTACAGTACTAAATCCCCTAGAATAATAAGTTCAGATGGTAAAAGTTTGTATCATATTTCTAAAACTGTTAGAATAGTTATAGCATTTTGTAAATCATCATAAAAATTACCCTTCTCCCAAACGCTCTTTTATATAATACGTTTTGTCATTTATTTTAACACTCTGTTTCGAACAGAGGCATCCCATCCTCATTATTATGTTTAGGCCTAAACTATTCATTTTTAACGAGAGTTAGGAGCAGTTGGACGGAAATGATTAAATAAACCAATAAATACAAGAATGACTTTTAGTAAAAGTTAATCAGGATTAGGATTTAGGATCCCAGACATTAGACTACACTTTAGCGTAAAACTCCAGTAAACTTTTCATATATTGGCATTATCAGGGTTTTACCATTTACAATACAAAACTTTTACTGAACCCTTTCACAACTGTGGGTTTCTTTACTATACGAACTTTCACTATTTCAAAAGTTATGTTGCAAAAGTCTAAATATTACAGGAGTTTCTGTGAATGCCCAGTGAAAGTAGTTCTATTTTAAAAGATTCCATAAAAAACCGTAATTAGCAATGTGTGTATGAGTCAACTAAGCATTAGGATAATGTATATTTTTAATAAATAGTTAACATTGACAAGTATTCGTTGCACAATAAACCCTGGATAGGTTTCCTTATGGATTGGATGGATCTAAATGAAATGGATGGGAATGTTTTTGGGAATGGATTCATTATAGCATACGAAACTGTATGGAGTAGAAGTAGAAGAAATCTACATTTTATCAATTGCCTTGCATTACTTGAACAGGATTGAGTGAGATTGACGTAAAGTATTTAGTGGGATTATTATTTAGTATATCTTGATTGCTTTTACTGTATAATTTTAACTGACGAATAAAAGGCAGCATTTCCATGAGTCGTTTCTTATTAGAGAAGTTAGAATATGAAACAATTTTACGGATGAATGATGACTTTTTCAGATACGAATGAGATTATTCATGTTTCGACGATACAACTTTTTAAAATTATTTATCAAAAAAATTCATGTATCTTACAAATTCTAGCATTTAAGAGTTTTTTAATGTAATTTTGTATATAATTTTGGGGTTTTGGAATTAGTAACATTGCCTACTGTATTTATTTAACGTGGATCATTTTTTCCTTGATGATTTATAGAACAGTTGCGTTTTTTAAATAACTTACTACTAAATTTAGGCATTTTTGTACGCTATTATGTATCAAATATTATCATAATCATGCCTCTTATCTAAAGTCAAAAGTGTAGCTTTATTACTGGCATATTGCATGTTTAACTTTCTTGAATATGGGTTGTTTCACACGATAAAGCATCGCATTATCAAAATGTGAATTGAAAAAAGAATCATTTTAGAAATGTCATGAAGGTATCTTTTAAAGCACTTTTTTTAAAGTGTGCGTCGATTTGTTCTGTTCTGTAGTATTTCTGTATAATCAATCCAATTAAATTGTAGTGAGTTCTAAAATCTACACAGTCACAGTCACTCCATATAAGCCTTTTTTTTATTTTTTTTTGCTTCTTCTGCTATTTTTTAATAATATTTTTGCTCCTGGTTCATACACCGATTAAAGATTTAAGTAAAGCATAAACGTACTTATACATTTTATAATTCTGCACAACAGAACAAAGTAATCCATTCAATCGTTCTAAACAATAATATATTTATCGCAGTTTTCTTTTATTTTAATTTCAAATTCAATGAAAGTGTGTTTATGCATTAATATGTACAACTTCAAAATATAACCCTGCAACTGTATGTAATTCTCTGAATGTTTGAGAATCGGATTTTATTTCATAATCTTTACAACTCATTGTAATTGTAACTTCCAATCCAATTCATACGTCACGTCGATAACCATTCTCGGTTCGCCAAGCCAAAATAGTCCGTGTATACTTTGAATTGCATTCAATTTCCTAATCCTAATAAAATACAGTTTTACTGCCCATGAAATCATAAGTATTATTCACGTGCCTTTATGATTTGTTATTAAATATGAATAACATTTATTACACATACTATATAGGATAAAAACTAGCGTTAGCATGCAAATTGTAAATCCGTACCATGTTTGCAGAGTTTAGCGGAAGACAGCCTGCAATTTAGATATCAAACTTGACTTGTGTTTGATGCGTCCTAATTTTATGCATGAACGCTCAAAATAAACTACTTTACTCACTTTAGTTTACTATAAAATGATGAAGCTTTACTAGTTTACGGTCCAAGTTTTTTCATTTATATCCATTTAATACCAAAACATTTAGGTATAACAAGCAGGATGTGTTGCATGCATTAGGTCTATACTAATAGTTGTGAACTTGCTGTAATGCTGCGGCTTTTTTAGTCTTAAAAAGGCTCATCGAAATCCAAGGATCTAACCATATCGAATAGAAGCAGTAGTGACGAATGCATCGATAAATAGGCATCCGCCTGTGACCAAAATGAAACAAAACTGAACCATTTTCCGAATTAATGATCCAGTTTAACTGGGCTACTGCTACTACTACTCGTACATTAAGGTATTTCCACTTTTAACTACAAACTATAAAGCGTCTCTAGCCTCGGATCCGTTTCTTAACTTTTCTAAAGACTTTGTTCTGAATTAGTTAGTTTATGGTTGGCAGTTTTGTTTGGTGGTCTAAAAATTAACCAGAAGGGTAGGTAATACCAAGGTACAGGTACCAGGTTAGGTTTTAATACTACTTTAATACATTTTGCAAGTTTTGATTCGCATCGCATGACATATTTTTCGCATAGCTAACCCAAACGAAGGTGCACGTTCGTTCGTACGACACGATAATGACTTGAAATGAGAAGCATTGATCTGTAAAAATATTGAACTTTTATCGTCTATCATCTACAAGTTTCCTCTTAACTCTGCATCCAATCTATAAAAGGCGATTATACTTCAGGATTCTTCTTAATACTACGCATGGAATATAATTTTTATATCAAACTGTAACATTTCTCTATCTTCGTTATTTTGATAAGTATCCATGCACAGATTCACGCAATATTGACATTTTAACTCCTCTTTACTCCATCCGTATCTGTAATCTGTATCCTCCTTGAACTGAATTTAATGCCAGCATTTATTCGCGATTCTCAATCAGTTTCAGAATGAAAGGCTTATTCCAAGGACAATAAATAATCCAACGTCTTAAAGATTAATCCATGCAAACTGTACTCCTACTAACTCGTCTTTGGTTGTTTTCTGCAAGTAAGTGGTTGAAGTTTATCCAAGTTTGGTTGGATGGATGCACCAAGTTGCGACCAAAATGTCAAGTTATCATTAATTCATGTTAATGCAAGTAATTCCAGAAGTCATATCAATCAAGTCAAAGTACAGTTTAATTTACAAACTTTAGAGTGAGCGGAGCAGGATTGACCCATGGGCAAATGTTAAAAGGAGTTGTTCATTTTATCATGGTCAATAACTCGATACATGTATGGAGTTTATTGGATCTAGAGTAATATAAAGTTAAAGTTGTAATTTCTTAACTCTACGGAGGACTCGGGTATTCAATTATTCAGAGTTATAAAACCACAAGTATAAACGACCAAATACGGGGTCTTCTTCGTATTCGTATCTCGAATCGGTAAAAGTGGATTTCTCATTAAATGAGAATACCAAGCTTGGGGTTGACCACACCAAGTCAAAATTCTATTATCTACTTACTAACTGCTAATTATCTATAAATGGCAACATTTATTATGGAAACTGTGCGTGATTAACCCGACTTAAATAGGCCATTATATTATACCGTTTGGCTAATACTTACTGCTGAAAAAAATTGGACTAAATAGGACAGCCTTTTGCTCTAAGTTACTCCAAGAATGAGCTGGATTCTTATAGGACAGACAGGACTTCTAAAAGTCGTAAAGATAGTTGTTTCATTTATGGAACTATTCCCGTTTTATTTCGTCAAAGTCATCAAAACTACCTCATAATTGATGAGCTTTACCTTGTTCCACTTACTGTATAGACCAGTTTAATTCGGATACCCGGGTACCTTAGTTCACAGTCGTGATACCTCCCTGTAAAACTGTAAAAACATCGTTACAATTGCTGGACCTCAGTTCTTATAATAAAAAATACATTTTTTAGCGTTTTATCCATCTATTTCGGAATTCGGACCATGTTCTCATTTCTGGAACTGTCAGATGTCAATGTCCCGTCATGAAAATGAAAACACAATAAAACGCAACCCGATACCCGATACCCGGGTAGAGTTCATGGAATTCTGACAAAAGTTCCATATTTCTTCCAGTTGTCTCGTTCGCTGTACAAACCTTTTCATACTTTATTCATTCCTCCCGGAGATCGTGATAAAGTGTAAAAACTTTAATAATTTTACGGTATTTCCTGGATCAATGCATCATTAATATTTTACAAGTTGTATTTTTCATCAAAAACCAGTCAGATATCAGCAAAATAACAATTCCAGACACATCACTTCATCCAGAGTCCTTGTTCCATCCACGCTTCTTGACGTCAACTACTTTACATGGTAAATAATAAATGATGTTTATCACAACGCAACGTAACTTTGGTCGTCATCCAGTTCATTTATAGTTTATCGTCGTCCACGGAGTGTAATTATTATTCTAAGTAAAGACAAAGAGTGAAGTGTTTTGCTTATTATTACCGTATTTCCCGAATTAATGCCCCCCCCCGGTGTAATGCCCTAGTACCTTTTCATGTTAAAAAATTAAATTTTCCCTATCTTGTCCATTTTAATACAATTTCTAATTTTTCCTTCGAAATAATAAAGCTCGTTGAAATACCGTAATCCCCTGTACGTAGGCCGCACTCGTTAATTAAGCCGCAGGCTATCCTTTACATGTTAACATGCTATATCTCCCATGTTAACTATACTTTCAAAACATCATTTTCTATACATAATCCGCGACTTATAGTCAGGGAATTACGGTAAACCAAAGCTAAACTAGAAGAGGTAAGAAGTGCCTAAAAGTAGCTTGCAGTTCTGTATGAATATCTCTGCGTTATGTTGGGGGAAAAGTATTGGGAAAAGTTAGGTAGGATTGCAGATTAAATGGTGAACAATTTTTAGAACAGAGAACTAACCACAACTTAGTTAAAGTTAGTTTGCATCCATCTGCTCTAGCGGTGGTACTATCTTAACCGTAATATCTTAAACGGGTAGGATTTAGGGAAATATTGTTTTGTAGGACACCAACCATAGTTTGGCTGAGTTTATAGCAAAATCAGTTGTATGACATTTTTTATCTCAGAAAATAGCTAGACCTTTTTTCAGAATACGTAGGTTTTTTTGTTTTAGAAAATGTCGGTATTGAAAAATTCTTACGTTTTAAAAGTGAAACTAATAAAGTATTTCCTATGATTTCCTGACACAAAAGGTGGAACAGTTGGGACTTGGGAGGGTCTTCAAAGTCAGCGTGTACGAAACATGACATGAACACTGAAGTCATTATTCCTGCAAATCCTAATATCCGTCCGTTGTCACTCGCCACCTGTCAAAACATGAAAATAATTACTAACCGCTTTAGCTAACCAGTTCCAGCTCATTTTTATTCAAAGGTAAACCAGCAAAGTTATTCAATTAGATTGTGTAAAGAATGAAACACAACAAGGAGTCAATTCACTTGTCCATCCCCTGTTGTTGTAGAAGAGTAGTGCTAGTAAAGTAAATGCATAAACTAAAAACTCATCATCATTCCATGCAAATAAGAATGAATTAAGCCAACTGAACTATCATCCTGTCTAATTTCCCATTCATTAAACAGACATTTGTATAATGGAAGGGTTACATGGATAAGAAAGATTTAATCCCTGTAGATTTCCATTACTCCTTTTACTGCTACAGGGGAGGCTTTAATACCCTTGAAAATAAAATAGCTGGATCCAACTCTGTCATTAACTTCTCTGCAGTTAAAGTTAGCCATTATATATATTTCGAGGAAAAGTTGTAACTTTAGAATCTCAAAACCTTTTCCAGGATAATAACTGGTACAAACACCTTTAAAACATCCCATTAATTTACTAACTAACCATATGTAATCGATCATGTCAGGTAGGATACTTTAAGCATTTCGTGGCTCACTTTTGCATGTATCGTGTCGTGTTTGCATTTCCTTATACTTACTATTAGTAGAACTTACAACTTATAGTTTACTTGTAAACTAAATTGTGTTTAACTTTAATTTTTAACACCTCACCTATCCCAATATGCTCCCCTTACTTACCGCAGCTCTCTTTATTTATTCAGTTTATCTAACGGAGTAATTTATAATTAGGATTGGAAATACAAACGACAGTTGAGCTAGAAAGCAGGTTAGTTAAGGTATCGGTAGCTCTAAGCTGTTAAAACCCCCGAGTGAGTGTAGTGAAGATTATATTGGTCTTACTAATGGAAATTTTACGACAATTTGTATAATCCTATTCTTAATTAGTTGTAGTTTTAGTCTATGGGGATAATTACATTATTCCATATTGCGGTGGTACTTTAAGTTTTGTGTAGCTAAAGTGAGTGTGTAGAGCACGGCATACATAGCCTTACCTTATCTTGAGTTCTTCTTTAGATAAGATTGCCACTATTTTGTATTATGCTTAGTTGAGAGTTTTTGGTTTTTTATTTCTAACTTTGACTTTATCTTTTTGTTTTTAAAGCAAATGCATGGATGAAAGTTCACCAAATTCTGATACTCAGTCTCAAGCTTTGGGATTTATGTCAAACTGCATGCAAAGCGATTTACCCTCGTAATTGCCGTCAAGAAGTATTCCCCATCGCAATAAGTTCCTGGAACAATATGGAGCGATTCCTCCTAAAAGATTGTAACGTTCTTCTTCTACGGGGATAATTTTACAATTACTAGGCCTCTACACTTAAAAATACCTTGGAAAAAATGAGGACTGTATACATAGCAAAGGCAGTGGTGAAATCCTCCGTATTTCTAGTCATTTTTACAGTCGTCCTAATATCCTTGTACGATACATCTTCTAGATTTAGGTTTAATCAGATTCAACCTTCTCAAGCAAATGATCAGATACTGGAGCAACCTCTGAGCGATATTATTAGGGATATTAATAAAATTAACAGTATAGAATCTCTGCCGACCATTTCTGAAAATGATGTTGCAAAATCCATACTTGAGCCTCCAAAGAATCCCGTAGTTTTTAAAGATCTCGAAATAAACTCCCAGAATGGAGATGCCAAGAAGGATGAAGGCTTAGAGTTACCCAGGAGTACTGGGGGTGGTCCTGGGAATAAAAGAACTAGCATGGGCTATGCTAAAAAAGTATCTAATAATTTGGTTGATAATAAACCCTACTTGACCTCATCCGAGGTGGACTTCATGGATAGTAGCAAATGGGAAGATAGCTATAATGAATCTTTGATCTACAACAAGAGGTTTTGGTACCTTGTTCAGTCAACTTATCCCAATGTGAGTGTGGATAAGCGGAGCGATAAGTCTGTTTACAGTCAGAAAGTGGATAACCTTTGGAGGATTAATGAGAGTAGTCCGGCCGTCCATGATACGGACAGGATTGTCCGTCAACTCGTTTGGCAAATGGAGGCTAAAAATAGTAGTCTTCTTAAGGAAATTAAGGTAAATTATGGAGTTCTTTATAAAAGCATATTGCAGGTTTTATCAGAGTTTGGAAAACAATTTAAGGAACAGGCAAAATTTTCGGGAAGAATTTAGGTATTTTTAGGAAGGGAACTCTGTTACAATACAAATGCTGCTGCAAGCAAAGTTAAACTATGAAAATGTCGATGCCGTGGATTGCAGTTTAACACGAGTAGCGATAGCGAATGGGTATCTCTTGCCTTTATAAAATCCCCTAAAACTGATGCAGCCAATTTTCTGTAAACTTTAAACTATTCTAATGAGCATATTATTCTCTAAAGACTCAAGAATATTAGGTTATAAGACTAGACTAGGTTAGGTAGGATTGAATGGGCTAAAAGTGACTTAACGTTATCTACTAACCAAAAAGATTTAACTTTAACCACTTGTTTTTACAGCCCAAGAAGATCGTGATCTGGGACAGTTTCGACTGGTGGTCAAGAGGGTCATGGACAGCCAAGGAACCGAGGCAACTCCAAGAGTCCGATTGTGCAAAGACTCCCAACAGTATTACTAATTGTATATTTACCGAAAGTCAAGACAATCTTGAAGACGCTGACGCTGTGATCGCTGCTAGAGATTCGTTTCACACGGGAGATGTATCCGTTCCAAAGAATACTACAAAATTTTACTTCATCCTCGAATCTCCATTCCACTCTTGGGTACTCCTGAACAGAAGTAATGACTTATTGGCAACCTATTGGAGGGG
>JAQFZX010003585.1:0-11615 GCA_034682405.1 Hydroisotoma schaefferi | reverse complement strand
CTTTTTTAATAACGAGAAGTTCACAATCAACCAATCCTTCCGTTTCTATTTGTGTAACCTTATCTTTGGTGGACTTAAATTTATGTAATGCTCCACTAACTAAACCAAACACAGTATACATGGAGAAAGGTAGTTGTAACGTCGTATAAGTGTTTCTGGAATACTTCCAACTATTTTTGCACTTTATTTCAGATTATTCTCTCTGTTTGTCCTCAAGAATATATTGCTCATGAAGCCGTCCTTGGTTTGATACATAAAATCTCACATATAGCCATATTTTACTTTGTATTTAAATGAATTTAAAATTCGAGTTCTGGTATGCCCTAAGCTTTCATTGATAATATATCAACCAGTCAGAATAATATTACGCTACAATATATCATTTGACAGTCTATGTACTTTTCATGTAACTAAACTAGACAGGCATTCTAAAGAATTTGTTTTTAGGTTAACGAGCAGTGGTTTGCCGTTCTATAGACCAGAACCCAGCTGGTAGAATCCTAAAGAATTCCTTAATTTTCTCAGAGTAATCAACTAGAAATGGCTTACTTTGTTTTGCAGCATAGACCACTGTTATTTCAATTAAATATCTTCCATCTCCGAGTAGCAATCATTGAAGTAAATATATCTTGGTTTACCGTTTACCTCTACTACTACTGCTTGGTAAAGCTCCATCAATCCATTTGTTCTTTTGTACTCTGGGAAGTTGGAGTAGAGAATGTTTTGTACAATTATGCCAAGTCGGTTAAAGGAACCAGTCTACTGTTGTTGGTTTATTAGCAGTGGCAGCGATGTGCCGGGTGATAAAACGACGATGTGTTACGGTTAGTTAGTTTACTTCATTTAACTATTGGATTGGAATTGCCTTTGTGGAGGCGTGTCGTCATCGCGAAACAAATACTGGTCGTTTTTCAATCTGAGTATTTCCGACTCAGTGTGCCTCTCTTGTGCAACAAATGTTATGCAAAGCTAACCAAAAACAAGCAGACGATAGGAAACAACGGATAAACATTTTGTTTGGCTACTTTCTTCATCCGTCTGAAAGTTTTCTGGCAGTCTTGTAGGATTTAAGAAAAGGCCTAACCTTAATATTCATGCATTACTTTAAGAACTGTTGTCTTTGGGACAGTGAGGGACAGCCCTCTTGAAAAGGTCACATAACTTTAAATTAATACTACGCTTCCAACGTAGTAACAGCCTTGATAAAATTAAACCCTAGAAGTAGTTATTCTTGTAACTGCTGGAGAGTCAACATTTTTGGTAAAATTTTGCAAGTTCTTTGTGGTGGCTAGAAATAAAGTTTCAGCGGTTCATGTCTCATGTAAGTTTTAAATGAGTACGCCTAATGTAGTAAGAGTTTATTTTATGCATATAATACGCTTATGAGAAGTGTAACACAAGAGTGCTTTCCTTTTACCGTTACACTAGGTAGGTGGGCACTCCGCCCACCCATAATCATCAAACCTTAGTAGTTTAACTGTTTAAAACATGGTACGAGAAAATGTTAAGCCACAAAGTGGCATTGAAAACATTGGTAGACTATGTCATTTCATCAAACAGCTTGGTGGGCTTCATCTGTGCTTTCGTTGTTTCCCAAAGGAAATGTTTATTATACAAGCTTTATCCTCTTAAAATAGTCTAAATTAAGTTAACTCTGTACTTAATTCACAAGCACGCCTTGATTTATTCTCGAACAATAAAAGGGAGGAACATGAGTGAAGTAACCTTTTAAGGTACATACGTATTTATAAACGGGCATGTTTTCTCCTAGAAAGCTCAGTTTCTCCTAGCACATGGCATGACTTTCGTCGACATCGTTACAGCGGTTGAGTTTCTCGCGTTCTTTATTTTACTACTTCTACCTTCTCGATGATATTTTATGATGAATCTCCATGAGTCCCTCGTACAGTACCTGCCTGCGTGTCTACTAATCAATGACATTGACCTCTGGTTCTGTATAGAGCTTAACAGGCACGGCGCAATTTACCTGTCATCTTTCATATTTTTAATGATTAAATGTTATATTATTTGTCGTACCTCGTACGGCACGGGGTGGATAAAAGTAAAAGTTAACAATAATATGCTATGTTTTGCTAGAACTAAGATTATTATAACATTCCCATTTTATAGAAATAAATGTGTGTATTGGTTCTACATCGATTCCTGGTCATGTACTTGTCATGCTCAGCTGGTCAGTTTCCCTGCAACGGTCAGACATGAGAAAAACTATTGACATTTTTTGCAGCCAGTATGCTATCAAAATATTCTCCTTTAATCTTACTACTTTATGTACAGACTTATTTTGTCATTTTGACAAGCAACAGCAGCAGCAAGCTAAAACACAAGCAATAGCTTGGCTGATGAAATATACTGACAGCGGAAGAAATCCGACGAGTTTGACATACTAAACAAGTCCAGTTGCCATTGAATTTTTTTAATGGTCCATTGTATTACAACAACAGCAGCACATGCATCGAGGTAAGGTAATCGTAAAACGGGTAGTAAGTGGGGAGTTAAGGTAAACACGCTTGGGGTACTGTATCCCATTGACACATTTCCTCCTCAGTAATTATAGTGTAGACCCCTTACCCGGTTTTATTCCGCTTTGACCAACAACTCAATGCAATCCAAATAGCTAGCTAATACTGGGAATACTTGCATTTGTTAGCTATTAGTTTACAATATAATCCAAACTATTCTAGAGGCAGCGTACCACATTTCCCGACTTAATCCCCCTGGGGCCTTATTTTTTTAAACTCCGATTTGCCATGGAGGATTAAACCGGGGTGGGGGACAATACTGGGGGGGGGGTTAATATTTCAATCGTAATTTTGGTTTTGGACCCCCTATTTTTCATAGATTTAGTAATAAATGTTTTATAAAATTTCCTCTAACAAGTCAACTTTTTGAAACTTTTTTGCTAAATTGTTGGTCTAAAGTTGGGTAAGTGAATATTACCCTTTAATAAACCTCTGAATTATTTCAAAACCGTACTTTGCTTTTACTTTTTCAGCGTGCTCGAACTTGATTAAAAGGTTAAAACAATCTTCAGTCATTAATTAATTATCAAAAAAATTTCTCAGTACAAGTAGTATTTTTATAACAAAGTAATTTCATTATAATTTTAAAGCCAAACTATGAAATCGTAAAGCAATAATACTTTAATCTCACAGAAATTATAAATTTCTATTTAATTAAAAAAATGAACTGCCCATTCCTAGACGATCCTTCTCAAAATATATTTAAAAGGTTAAAATCCCTTTATAAAGTTCAATTTTAATGTCTCCTACCAAAAACGCTACAATTGGAGGGATGGGGGCTTATTCCTAAGGGGCTTTATTTTTTCAAATGGCCCGAACTCCTGGGGGGTCAAACTGGGGAGGGAGACAATTTCGGGGGGGGGGGCGTTTAATTCTGGAAATACGGTATTTAGGTGGGTAACAGTACGCCTGGCGGCTATGGTCTACGTTGAATAGTTAAACCGTCCAGTAGTGCTCATGCTAATCATAGTCGTTTTTTCTGTGTTGTTCCCCTGTGTACATGATTTCTCCTAGGATACGATTCTTTCTGCATATCCTCAACGTACACGTTGTTGTGAGTTGGTTTATTCAGATTTCAGATTACCTACTATAGTTGTTACCCCTTTATAGTTAGCTACTTTCTTTTGTTCCTTCTCCATGAAAATAAGCAGCTCCCATATAGTCGTAAATATTATGGAAGACAAAGCTGCATTAAAAGTGGCCTAGCATTCTTCATTAATTATGGAATAGCCAGGAGTATAAGAAGCACAATAAATATCAAGAGTGAACTTTGCCAAGTCCGATATTAAGCTTCTCATATGTTTATGGTGAAAGTGTTGAATATATTCTACCTGCTGTACCTTTTCTAACACATCTTAACTTTAGACCAAGTGAGTCGAACGCAAAGGCAGCGTTGTTTATAATAGTCTTTACTTTTATTTTTATTACTGTGTGCAGAGTAATAAGTATTATTTTAGCACTAGCTTTCACCAAGTATTCTTAAAGTTTTTTGTAGCCAGAGATCTTTTATAAGGCTGCTGACATTCTTCACAAGGTTCAGGTTCATTTCACAACCTTCTCACCTACTTTATGTTGTCTTGTTGGAACCAGAACGGTAGAGAGGAACACGGGGGAAGTACCATAGGTTACAGTAGTCAATGACTTTCCCCATTGTTTTTCTGACGAGCTTTCTTTCTCGAGTTTTTGCTAAACATCAGCCAGTTTAGTTCTCCGTGTCACTGTTTAACCACTCACTTTCTGCTTTTCTCGGCTATTTCCAGTTTCTTTTGGAAAGGTTGTTTGCAATGCCTTGACTCAGTGACTTTATCCAATACTCTCGTGGGTAATATGGAAAGAAGTACAAATAATTTTGTTAGTTTTGTGCAGCAATGTAGACCTACTTTACAAAGTTAGGTATTATTGCATCCCTATTACGCAAATCCTATTACTATTCCGTGCTACGTAAGTTTGTTTAAAATTCAAGATTGAATCCCTGAAAAATGCATTAATATTAATTTTCGGTCTTTAAATACCCACCATTGATAGGTGACTGCGTGTGTAAAATATTATATTTTGTACGTTCTATCTGGAGTGTAAGAATAATATTATGGAGGAAAGCTATCACCCTTGCTTTTATTTGTTCAAGATAACGTGTAGTGCTGGTGCTGGTCTTTTTATATTTTTGGTTAGATGTTGAGAATTCTTTTATGAACGAAAAGCCTTCAGCAAGTAGTCGGAATGAAGGAGATATCGAGATCTGACTAAACTGCAAATTTAGGAATTTTAGGAAACGACCCCCATGGGAGAAGGTCAAGAAGTTTAGTAGTTGTTTAGGAACTTTATCGAAGAGAGTAATTGGTTTGGTAGTCTGTTGTGTTGTGTAGTCTACCCAGTTCTAACTTCCACATTGTTGACAGATCACGTATAATAATAAATAGACTTCCGTCCACCGTGGAGTTTGATAAATTCAGCAGTGTAAACTATCAAAGAGACTCACAGGAAATTTTTTGTACTGAAATATTTATATAGTTTCAAAATGAAGTACAAGCCAGTAAGGTCCACATTTATGAAGCTTACAATAAAATAAACTACTGTAGTGGCAACTGGGGTTTGGATTTTAACGACGAACAAAGATCGATAAATTGGCTTGGGAAAGTGAGTTATTTTGGTATTTTATTCGTTTCTTATTTGAATGGGGAAAAACACTGATGCAATTAAATTTCAGACTTAAAATCATCAATATATCATACAGGTCTGAAATTTAAAATGTAGGTTGATGTTTAATCTAATCTTATGAATGTGTGCACATGTAGGATATGATCTTGTAAAACCTTCAACCCATCCATGTCCAGTTCTCAGCCAGCAAGTTTAAATTTTATCTGTTACTGCTACCTCGAGATTTATTTTTGTGATTGATTTTACCCAAATACTTGAAATTGGATTAGATTATTACTTTATTGTCGTACCACGCCTACCAGAAAACATTAATCGGAGTTCTTAAATAAGGCTGAGAAACTTTACGTACCACACATTTACTTTAACTCTGACTTACGGTGCTGTTATTTTCATAGTTCTACTTATCTATCAGAAAACTGCTATTATCACTAGTAATAGTAGTTAAGATGTGTTTATAGGCTTCCCTTTCTGTTTCTTAATGATATCTTTGACAAAACTGTTAAAAAAGCAATGAAAAAACAGTAAAACACTATCCATCTAACAGTCTGCTTTGGTCGGATTTCTTCCTGTCCATGGGAAGAGAATTGGACCATTTTTGTCTTGCATATTTCTCAGCTTGTTTAGCTCATCCATTTATCCTACTACATCTAGCATGAACAAAGTCTTTCAAGATCGCTTTTCAGTTTTCAACGCTCCTTCATTACATGCAGCAATTTACACTCACTTTAGCTAACACTTCACATCTCGTCAATTTATAACCAGCTAGGCTCAAGCTTTCTTTCAACTTCCGTTACTTTCTCCTTACTAGTTAGTTCTTGATGCTTTCCTTTTCGTTTCCCATTAGTACGTTTTTCTTATGTTTTCCGGAAGCTCCAACTCGAAAAATAGGATTTTTGTTTTTAAATTGTATTCATTCAAGTACTTAAAAAAAATATAAATACAACCTTTCTGTAAAGAGGGTTTTCCCTTGAGTTCCTCTACTTGCGGTTATTTTTTTGTAAGTAAAAACAGGAGAGTGGAAGAAGGAACACGCCCTCGGCAATTTATTTCTCATAAGGAATCCTTCATGAGGATGAGGAAGATGCGATCTTGAATGTAGTCCACTAGTATGATAGTGCTGTGAAACTTGCATTATATGCCAGAGAAAAGAGCATTAGTTGAACTAATATTTTTTAAATTTAGTATGAATTTAGCTTGAGGTTTAGATCTCCTCAAATGTGAATTTTGTTTATGCGGGCAGGGTTTGATTGCCAATTAAATTTCAAATTCTCTTTGAACCAGTGTGTGGTAATATTGCTAAAACAATTCGGGTTATTTTTCGTTTGGAAAAAGAAATAATAACATCCTTTCTTCGGTAGTCGGAGATGGGAATAGAGGCTTGTTGGTGATGACTGATGAGTGAAATGCTGGTATTTCCACGTTTTTTTAGTAAGGAAAAATATTATGAACTGTAGCATTCATTCACATGTACCAAGAGTTTTTTAACCAACATATAGTATATTTTTGGTCTGCACTTTAAAAAATTGAATGTGGCAATGCAGTAGAAGAGCTGTACACTTATGGGAAGGATGGTTTTCTATTCGCTTCCCTGCAAAATTGGGATAAGAAATAAGACCCAGCTCAGCTTAGGGCAGATAATAATATTATTTCTGACGCAATAATAATGGGCACAGAGGGTTGCTGTTACTTCTGTACTATTTTTCTTTTGCCGTATTATGAAGACTTATAGTAGGCTACGAGCACCAAACTATCGATTGTGAATTGGTATTTAATAAAATGTTCGTTTAAAATGTCATGTTCAGTAAATCCATGCGGAGTAAGAAATCTAAATCCTAAAATGAAATCTTAACAAACTAGTAGAGCGTGTTTTGTAGTACAATAGTATTGATTTCCGAAACTATTTTCTGGTAGATATTTAATTTAATTCGTATTTGAGTTTTGAAATGTTCCAGCCAGTAAATAACTGTTGTGCGGGCAAAGTGTAATTGACGCACGTCAAATTCTCTGTAAAAATGTCAGTATTAATTTGTCAAATTTTCATTTGGTAGTCTTTCAAGGGCACTTCAGACTCTTCATATTTTATTTAATTATACTTTCGAATTTCATGTAGTAGTAAAAACTGAAGGCTGATTGATTTTCAACTATGGATTAATCGAATCTCCATCTATATCTGTTCAAAGTTTTTGATTTTTGACAGGCTTCACTTCTCTGTAGACGGATTGTCAAGAGAAGTTTATGCTAATAATAAAGTGTAGTATATTAAATCCCACGTAATCCACGCATGAAAATTCATAAAATGGATCCGCATAAACGAGACAGTTCGCAACTTTAGCCTAATTATCATTTGTCCAGATAAAATGTCCTCACTTTTGCATTCAGAATCAGCCAGAATACTCCACGAATCGATGTCAAATGAAATAAAATTTAGCTTCCATTCCAGACAACATTCTCTAGTTAATTTGTTGAATGGCTTGTGTAGGATGCACAGTAACTAGCAAATAGTGTTTTCAAGTTCCAGCAAATCCCCAAACCAAATAAAGACGTAGTCAAGACAGGCCTGAGAGAACTTGAGTATGTAATAAATGGCCCAAGTCGAACAAGTGCTGCTTTCCTAATGGTCTTAGGAATACCAATAGAATTTAAATCACAAGGCCAAAGCTTCAAATAATTATAACGATGCTGAGAAAGGATACGCTTCTCCAGTGTAAACAGGCACATTCCAACAGAAAGAAGCATGTTGTAGTAGCGTCAGTACTATATGCACACACGCACTTATCTTAGAATGTATTGCTATGCATATGTCAAAGGTATTTGCTCTACCCCAAGATCTTCATTAATATATGTACTACAAGTAGGTTCGCTCCGTTCAGGTTTAAGCAAGAAAACATCACAATTAGAGAAAAGGAGATAAAAAGCGAATTTGAATGAGTCATGAATCGTATGAATCGTTAAATAAAACCTCAGGTGAATATTTAAATAAAACTTATCCGTCTCTTCTTCTTTTCAGAACTTTACTCAGGATTCGAAGAGAGAAACCGTTTGAGAGCCAAGTCAACTTGTAATCGAGCCCATCGACGAAAGAAGCGGAGTGGAAATACACAAAGCTGTCTTGGTAATACTGGAGTGAAGATCGGAAATACTACAACTACAAATAGTACTACCACCGTCAGTAGTAAACCAGCTACTCAAGATAGTGTTGACTTTCCTGAAGTTTTGCTGCTGAAAGAGGAACAGCCTACTCCTGGTAGTAGTAAAACTGAGCCTTTGCGTCAACAGGGGAAAAATTATCCGAATTCGTATGAGATTCCGGGTAATTCATCAACTTTGGACGGAAGTTATAAAAGTAAAAGTGGCGGTGGTGGTGTTGGTAGAGATATCGTTACTACTTCTAATACTTGGAACTCTAAGCAACTAATACTTGGAAAGAGGAGCCAAAACTTCTCGGGAACAAAACTCCATTCATCCTTCATTGTAAAACTTCCAAACGCTACAAGTATTACCGATAGCAGGAACATTACAACTGCTGGAGCTAATACTGCCATTTCTTGCTCTAATAATCTTAAAAAGAAGCAGTCGCATTTTGGAGACACTTTTAGTAGAAGTTTAGAAAGTGGTTTTGGGACTGCTTTTTGTGGTCACTTGGGTCTTACTAGTGGCGAAAATTTGCAGCAGTCTAGCAAGGAGTTTGTTAGAGAAACTGGAGAAGAAACCAACCCTACTACTACTGAGGTTGAAGGAAACCTAGACGCTGCAGAAAGAAATGACGGGGACTCACAGGACGTGACATGCTTTACCGGAGATGCTAAAACTGAAGGTACTTTTAGTTTTATTTTTACGTAAAATATATTTTGGTTCAATAATTAATCATTCATTAAATTAAAAGAAACATAATGTCGTTTATATGCAATAGCCGAGTTGATAATTTTTTAAAAACCAGTAGAGATATCTATTAGCACTTAATTCTTATTTTACGCTGCTATTATTATTTTCACATGTGTATAAGACAACTCTTATTCCAGAATTTCTTTAACCCAGTAGTAGGTAAATTCGCATCGTGGCATTCCATATCATTGCTCGACATTTCTGATAACTATTCGCTGCAAATGCAAACACTGCGATAGGGTGAACCGCCGCAGTACAGTAAAGTTCTTTAAATTGATGTATCCTACCTAATCACATCTCACCTCAGCCTCAGACGAAAAATAATTTTTGTTACTGTCATTTCAATCGGCTTGTACTGCAGCAGCGACAAATAAATTAAACTCGAAAACTGACTATATGAGTCTCTAGTCTTGAAAAAACACATTGAAGGACACGCTAATTATTCCTGAATGTTAATTACCAGCATCCTACTAAGTTTACCACTATCAATATTATGATAATCTCAGTAAATAATAAACAATGTGTCTATCTAGTTTCTGTTAAACCTAGGCAATATACAGAGTTTGAGGGTCGATCGAACCCTTGTAACAATTCCTCCTAAAAGCGGGCAGTAGCAATATCCACATTAGTCTAAAATAGTTTTATCTTCATGTTATGCGTAACAAATACTCTGGATAACGCACACAAAAACAATGGGGTAATTAACTCGGGACGATTAACAGTTTGTGGAAACGACGTCTGAGACTGCACGAGCTAGAAGAAGTGAGTTAGCTTTTGTTCTTCCATTCAAGATAGCTAAATTGTACAAGAGTACGCCAAAAGGTTATAAACACAAAAGTAAAGTGGGTGGGAATGAAGAGGCAGGGAAATAGTCACATAGAGTTTAATTTAGGATATTTTCACAAAATAAATGATGAAGGAAGTGTGCTACATGCTACTCTTCTGCTGGTAGTCATTGAGAGTTTAATTTCCTCTCAGTTAGTTTCTGAGTCGATGCACATTTCATTTTCTGCTTCACGGCAATCCATCCATCCTAGAATTAAGTTGGTCAAGTGGAAGATACATATGCAAATTTGATGAGAATTGCTCCGCTTAAGCTACTGAAGAGAGTTTGAGAAGGGAGGGGGGACAGTTAATACGTGATATTCTATATTTATATGGATTAAATGAAATAGTAGACTGTGGACTGACTGAATGAAGAAGAATCATACGTATCAAGAACAATACACATCTTCAAGGGTTTCACCTCCAGTTGAGGCTTAGTTTGGTGGAATGAATCGTTTAAATTACTTAGCTCTGGCACACTACTAGTTAGTTATGATACGAACTTATGAATGAATTAAATGAATTCTTGGCCAATTTACTTTCTTCGATGCTTACCATAGTTTGCTCTTTGCAAGATGAATCCGATGGGAGTGATTAATCATTTAAATGGGCCACTTCTAAGAAAGTTTTCTTCTCAAGGGATACCACCAAAAGAAACAGGACTTTTGATTTGACCAAAATATACAATGTGCCTAACTTAGTCTTCAATTTTAATTTCTGGCGTTGTAAACCTATTAAATTGAATTGTGACTCTACAAATACCCTTTTAGGGGTGGTTTTTTCCATTAGGCCATTTTCAAAATCTGCAATCAGTGTACACAGGTTTATAACATTTTAAGCCAGTACAAATGATAGCACATTTGGGGTTGCATATGTTTGCTCGCATGTTCGGATTGAATAAACCAAAAAATGGAATCGATTAAAGTCGATTGGTGAAGAAAATAGCCCATTTTATTCCAATGAAAAGTTTCATTAAATGGAAATCAATAGTTGAGGATGTCTCTTGGTTGTTCCAAAGCAAAACTTCTATGAAAATTTCCAACTCAATGAACTCAACTCGCCATCGAACCTTTTCTTGTAAGTTCGTGTACCGAAGTTGTATATTTTCGTGGTATGCACCATCATTCCATATAATAGGTTTTTATGCAGGGTAACTTTTAAAACCTGGGAAAAATACCATCGATCACATAGGAAAATGTAGAGCTCATCAATTTCACGGGTTAGTTTATTGCAAGATTGCCGATAGATAGCTACCTCCGCATGCATAATCCGTTTAGTTTGAACAATCCGTTGTAAGATAACGGGTTTGAAATTTTGCACTGGGTTTTTTTTAACTTCTAGCCTTTTGAAGTCTAATTTAATTTTGAAAGTTACAACTTTCTTCGAAACTGCAATTTTACAGAAGTAGAAGATAGAAGAAGGCTTTACCATAAAACAAGTCAGTATATAACTTTTTGGGGTGAATGAAAAAAAATGTCAGAAGTTTAAAATGCAAACTTTGTTGTTAAGTCCTAATAGTAGTAGTTTGTCTCAGAAACTGATTATTGTCGAGCTACACAACTGGTAAGTCTTATTTAGCATGAAAAGGTATCATCAGAATGCATCTGCAAAGTCCTTTGTAAAACACAACACAACTGCTGTATGGTCATTTTTTTTCCTGAGTTTTTAATAAAATTAGGATACAAAAAGTCCTTGACAACTTCAAAAATGCAA
>JAQFZX010003584.1:0-11620 GCA_034682405.1 Hydroisotoma schaefferi | reverse complement strand
TTAACATGTAGAGATACCCTTGTTTAACATGTAGAGATACCCTTGTTTAACATGTAGAGATACCCTTGTTTAACATGCTGAGATACCCTTGTTTAACATGTAGAGATACCCTCGTTTAACATGTAGAGATACCCTTGTTTAACATGTAAAGGATAGCAAGGCTTAATTAACGCGGGCGGCCTATTTTCGAGGATTTACGCTAATTAAAAACAGCCCTTATATACGTAAAAAACCTTGTTCTTCCATTTCAGACTCCATTTCTCTTCTAGACTCTATCTCTTCCTCCTGGCCTTCACTTCTACTAAACGGTGACTTTTCTAAACAAAAAATTGTTCAAAATTATTTAGAAATTTCGAAAAAAAACACCCACAAATAAAAATAAAAAGCAACAATTGTTGTTTTTTTGTACCTGTTTTGGCTGAGCTCCCGTTCGGTTCCGATTCTTCGCGTGATTGTCCTTCACGCTCGTCCACTTCCTCCTCCATTCTTAAATTTATTAAATACAATTAAAATAATTACAAAAAAGTCAAAATTAACAATCAATTTTTAATAATATTTCCTAAAAAAATAAGTTTCAAATATTCACAAAAAATTCAATTTGGAAGTCTGTTGTTTGTGCTACCGCTGGAAGGATTCAATTGGATCTTGAGAATTGTGACATTTCAATGGTAAAGGACGCCCTACTTTATCAACTTTTTGACGCTTTTGAAATGATCTAGAAGAAACTGGAAGATTTCATGACAGTCAAGCTACCTGACCTGATCTTACCACCTGACCTGACCTGACCTGACCTGACCTGACAACCTGATCTAACGCCGCGACCCACTCACCCACCTGACCTAACGCCGCGACCCACTCACCCACCTGACCTGACCTGACAACCTGACCTAACGCCGCGACCCACTCACCCACCTGACCCACCCTCAGGTAAGGTCAGGTCAGGTCAGGTCAGGTAGCTTGACGCACATGTTTGGTTATACGTCGCGACTTTACGGTGCCTTAACATTCATATTCAATTTATGCATCTTTATGCACGTTATTTGACAATTTAAATTAAATAACATGATGGAATGATAGAAACTTCAATGTTACCATCAGTTAAACTCAGTTATTTATGTTTTTTTCGGGAAAGTTACATAATTTAACAATAGATAGTAGTGTAGAGTTATTTTATGGTGTATTAGAAGTTAGTTTTGAATTTTTGATTAGGTCACGTTGAGGGCATAAGGGCCAAAAGATTATTTAAAGTACGGCCTTAAGCATATTTTTCCACATTTATGACATTTTATGCTCATTATTCACTAATTTTAGTCTACATAGTAAATGAGATTAATGAGATTATCCGAAAGTTAAGCAAAAATAAGCTTCCGCGACATTTGTTCATCCGAATTATGGCCGATCGGCACGCTTGGGCCTGGATTTGCTATTTGCAGTACTTCTGACATCTGATTCCGTAGAAGTCTGCGGTGGTGGTTTAGGTCCACTGTTGCGGTTTACAGTTGTAACGCTTCCGGCTTCTGACTCTGCCGAGGTCCGCAGCGGCTGTGGCCGTGTGGTCTCATTATTGGACCCTGCTGGGTTTGATACTGATCCATAAACGGCATTGAGGCAGGATAGCATGTACAAAATGGTCAAGATCGTGCATAAGGGCTAAAAATGCAAGAAAACAAAACTTAAGGTTTACCCTAAATCAGTGTCAACTTCACAATAAATTCATAAAACTTACGACACGATGCTTCCAATTTATACAAGGGTAATTTCCATGCCCCTGAGACAGTCCTGTGGCCAACTCTGCTTGCCTTTCGATATCGTAATCTAGCAGCGTTTTGGAGGCCCTTTTCCCCCGATTTTTAAGTTTAGTGACGGGGAGGCTTTTTCTATACTCTGTCGTTTTATTTATTCCTTCTTGTCTTGATAAGTCATCAGCTAATGTCATACTACCGACTATTGTCACAGTAAGAACGATAATCGCTGCCACTAGGTACATGATCCCAAGCTTGATAATGTAAAATAAATACAAATAGGATGAAACAAATGGTACAATTAACCCGTTACACAAAAGTTGTAAGTTACCTTTTTCTTGTTCGGTAGATATCCAAGGCTTCGTAGAACTGCCACGCAAGCTGAGCAGCACATTAAAATTCCGATGATTACTGACTGTATATGGGACAAAATGCATATTTTGAGCTTTGTTGGCAGGAAGGATCAGGGATTAAGTTTAGTTTCTGATTTAAAATACATTTGATAAAATAACAATTGATTGTTAGAAAGAATCTTTCCAGCTTTAGTATAATGGAAATGCATCGTTGTGTTATGTGGTAGAAAGGGCAATTATAGCAGTTGGGTAACCTCCTCGGTAAGGGGAGTTGAATAATTGGAAGTACGGACTTGTAGGGAAACTTCCACGGGGGAAGGAGCTAAGCCGTTCTAGCTTTTTAGTTTAGGTTTTAAATAATTTTAAATAAAATAAGGAAGGTTTACCCAGGCCTTGCTTGCTGTGGTTGCCCAAGGGTATAAGATCGTGATATAAAGAATTGAGTCGCAGTTCCACTGGGTAGAATACGCCATCGATGAGGGGGGTAGCCCTACAAACTCTATTTTTTCCATGTTCGCTGCAACCGAAACCGTGAACATCAATCCGACAGCCTAGAGAAAGTTGTAAAATTTAAAAAGCCATTACGATGTGTTCTGTCTGGAAAGACATATAATAAAACTGTTACTACGAACCACTGCAAACACGTCAAGGGGAAAGTCATAGCTTGTACGGTAGGCAGAGGCTGAACTTGCAACACGGCGCATATGAGTACTTCTTTGTATTCTTTCCATCGTTTTGTTACCTTTAGGTTATTAAAGTCTTTTGAATCCACCAAAATAAAATGTCAAACTCTTGGCTTTTTATTCTTGATTTTTTGACAAGTGATCAATTCTGAAAAATAGCGTTTTAAGCATTTTTATGTAGTTCGTAACCACAGCGAAGATTTCAAGTAAACCCGATGATAAAGGTCCACCCGAGGTGGTGAAATCTATATCATTTCACCACCTTGGGTCCACCTAGGGAGGTTTCCAAATTCCAAAGCCCAAGATGATTGGTTTGCAGAGTATGATTAACCGTTTAAAAAGATGTTCGTAAGATGATTTTATCCGTATGTGTATGTCGCTGGTACTGTCGTGAAGACGGTTCTCAGTTAGAAATGATATTTTTTTAGTATTCTTGATGAAATTGTAACCGACCAAGTGCCGAAAAACGCTAAGTCAGATTAACTGTCCCGTTGAGGAATACATACAGAAAAGTAGGACCTTGCTGGCCAAACACAAAATCAAGAATCTAAACTTTCATCAGTACGGTCACGGTGATATCATAACCTCGAGCATTAATCTATCCATATCCTAAATAGTGGTAAGAAGCAAAAGTTTGGAATTTTATCGCTTTAAATTACCCATCCATTATTTATTTCATCGATAAAATTATGTACAATTACAAGATACTGGAAGTACAGATTATTTTAACATTTTTGAACTCCCATAATAATGGCTAAAACACATTTCACGATCATAATATTTATTACTTGTAAGCATAAAGCTGGAAGCAGACATATTCCTAAGTACACTGCATTTTGCATACTATATCAATATCTGGAAGTTAAATTTAGTTTACACAGACGTTTTACATTTGATTTAATCAGCCTTATCTAGCCTTAACTCCCAAGCGATACGGCCGTTATGCTTGCAGTACCAACTCCCACGGTAGAACCGTATCACTTGCACCTGATTCTGTAGAAGTCCTCAGAGGCCTAGGCCCGACCTCATTAACATTCCCAACTGACGTAAATCTTATTATGAAGAAGCATCGAAGGCCGGATATTATATACAAAACGCCCAGGAAAAAGCACAAGGGCTAGAAAAAATATTGAAAAAACTTATCTTTCTACTTGAAAAATAGTTTTGCTTATAGATACACGTACAAATCGCCCTTATCTATGTCGGGTCAGTCATTTACCACCAAAAGCATTACCCTATTTCCGGTTTACTTCCTTCCCTACATTTTTCTCCGTTAAATATATAAATTCCCCTATCTTGCTCGTTCCCCTTTAAAACAATAACTACCCAGGGGGATTAAAACCGGAAAAGCGAATAACTTACAACACGATGAAACCAATTAATACAAGGGTAATGTAGGCCCACTCCTTCGACCAAAGCTGCTTTCCTTGTGGCTTCCTCTCGTTCTTCAATGATCACTACGTCCCTTCTTAATATAATTCTACTGCTTTTTGGTAGATTTTTTTCATACTTCTTTATTTTTTGCTCCTGATCTTTCTTTTGCAAGTCAGAAGCTAAAACCACGCTGCAGATAAGTACGACGAAGAATAGGATCACCGTCGCTACTAAGTAGATCTTCCCGAGCTTAATGTTGAATAGTTACGATTAAAAACTAAGCAGAGCTACTAAACTCAAAAACTAGAACGGGGGTAAATCTATTTACCAATTTAGAGTGCGGTAGATACCCAAGGCTTCGCAGAATTAGCAGGCATCCTGAGAAGCATGTGAACATTACGATGATGACCGTCTGCAGACAATTTACATTTTCATGTATTTTTCCCAATGATTGATAAGCATTGAACAAGCTTTCAGACCAATTTAAGTATGACGTACCCAAGCTTTGCTTATTCTGGTTGCCCAAGGATAAAAGAGGACGTTATTGAGCATCGAATCGCAGTTCCATTGACTGGAGTAAACCTGAACTTTACCAGCTCGTTTTCTCATTACAGACTCCAATTGATCCCTGTTCCCTCCAACCCATAGTATAAATAGGAATCCGACAATCTAGAAATATTTTTGGAGCATAAATTAAGTTACATTTCAACAAGGAAAGGTTATTTTGAATGGAATATTCTATATAACTTTATTAGATGCATTTTAAAAGAGACAAATAGGAAAGCTTTACGAACTACTGCAAAAAGGTCGAGGGGAAAGTCAACACTTCTAAGGTAGATTGCGGCCGGTTTACAACGAACGTTCCAAAATTCTTTACACTTTCCCACTGGAGGTGCTGCATCGCTCATCGTTCCAGATGATTTCTGTAGATGATCTTATGTCTTTTAATTCAAGCTTTACTGATTCGAATTATGCAAAACTGCAAAAAGTAGTGCCTGCTTCTTAGTTCTTATCAACCGACGTTTTTCTCGCGTCTGATGAATTCGTAGCCTGGAAAATAAGTGTTTTGCCAACTCTTATGCAGCCAAGGTAGCGAGGTAAAAAGTGAAGTTGAATTCATAGCTAAAGGTACGTCAATTAAAAATCCTGTCATGGCCTTTTATGACATGGCTGAGGCTGAGGGTGGACGGTTCAAAATACTTCGCCGTAATAGTAGTAGTAGTAGTAGATGTCGTTGATACTGGAAGTGGGGATGATTTATATGACCTTAGTTTTACCATGTCTTCAGTGTTTTAAAGTTATGCAACAAAAAGTAACCACGAAAGAGAGCTTGTAGCGTTCTAGGGGAATACATTTGCCAAAAATATTTAATTAGTTCAACAGCCCTTCCTCTTTTATCTTATGAGGGGAAAGTTTATTTCGAAACTATGCTGCATCTACAGACTAATTAATTTACGATAGTTCATTTCCAATATAAGTTTATCTTTTTATAAAGGCTGAAAACAGAGGACAGGTAAAATATCTATCATCTTCATATTTGCGTTTCTCCAGAAGTTGACTCAAGTTTATGTAGACGTGAGACTGTTCCACTTAGACGTTGTTCGCTGGCCGTTCATTCCGATTACTGTCCCCAACTGGCTGTGGTGTTGATCCCCAGATGCACCGGAGGCCCAATATTATGTACAAAGCGATCAGAAGCAGACACAAAGGCTAAACGTACGAATGTATTCAATTATCAACTGGGTCGCGTATAAGGTACCGCATTTCCGCTTATAATTCCCCCTAAACAGCACCCCCTCTAAATAACATCCCCTATCGTTCCAGTGAAGCCTTATTTAAATTTTTCCTTTTAAACAATAAGTACCCACGGGAATTAAAACGGGAAATACGGTACATTTTGCATGGTTTATGACGCAACTCCGCGGAGGTCCGTTTTAGTTTAGCAACTTACAGCACGCTGAATACCACGAATACAAGGATAGTGTTTGCCTGATCCTACAGCTAATCTAGAATTTCTTTTGTCATCGTCATCTTGCAAGGTACCTCTTCGGGCTCTTCCTCGGTTCTTTGCTGCTAAACGGCTTTCTTTTTGTCTTATTTCCTGGATTTCTCTCAATTTTACTAACGACTCTTGTTTATAGATCGCCCAATCCGCCTTTTTCTTTACCTCTTCTCCGATTTGTAAGTCATCAGCTAAAATGGGAGCTGTGACTATTATCACGAGGAGCACCACTCCTGCCGCTACTAGGTACAGAATTCCAAGCTTTAAAATAAAATACAGAATGTATGGAGTATTTTAAAAAGCAACAAAGTCCGCAAAAAACTAACGCTTAACGAGCAAAAAATGTCTACCTCTTTGTTGGATGGCAGGACCCCAATGCTTCGTAGAACTAGCAGGATGGCTGATAAGCACGTAAATACTATGATGAAGACTGTCTGTGGGGATTAAAATAATCATTTTTGGCTTTAACATCAAAAGGTTATCTACGATAAGGAAGACTATAACGAAATCTTTAACAAGCTTTCAAATAATTGGCAATTTCAGTACCCAGACTTTGCTAGCTGTGGTTGAGGAAGGGTAATAAATCTTATTTTTGAGGATTGAGTCACAGTTCCACTGGGTGGAGTAGGCCAATTTTAACTCTATTGGGACTTTTCTGGTGTCGATAAGCTCTGTGTTATCCATATTCGCTTCAACCCACATTAAGAACATCAGTCCGACACTCTGGAGAACGTTAACAATAAAACTAAATTGTGGAGGCATTCTTCTATAAAAAAAAGTTACACGAAGCATTTAAAAAAGTTTGTTTTGCGAGAAATAAACAAAAAATGACGAACTAGTGCAAAGACGTCGAGGGGAAAGTCAATGCTTGTCAGGTAGATTGCAGGCGACCTACGTTGAATTGAGGGGCACTTCCACTTTACCATCGTTAAGGTTCCCTTAGGTTATTGGCTGTAGAGACCTACGAAGTTATACTCAGTCTGGCGGACATATACCACTTTGTCCAATTTATTCAACCCCGATGTTTCGTATGATGAATTATTGAAATGAGTGAATAAAGCATCAAAAGCTTCTTTGCAAACCCGTTGTACGTAGCCAAGGCTGCGAGGTAATGCGCTTGGTTTATTCAGTGGCTAAACTAACGAAACAGACAACCGTGCAATTATATACCGTGCATGGTATGAATGAATGAGTAGAGCTTGAACCTAGCTAATGGAATGAAGTCATGAAAGTGAAAGTAACTTCGGTTGTCGCAAACTATAATTAAAAATGACATATTTCCCGACATTAAGCAAACATTGTTTATTAAAGTGCTTTGTAAACATCGAATATCGCTATAATATACAACATACAAGAGTAGCGTATAAAACGACTTTCTTACATTTACTAGATCAAACTTTATACATTACTATGGACCTCACTTATCAATTGAATGGAAGTAAAATCTAAACCTTAGAAAATACAAACATTGTACAAACGACAGGAAGACCTATTTTGGGAACAAAACAACTAATACAATTCATCATACTCTTTATCAGTAACAGAACTGCTTAACTTTCTAGATAGCTACTAAGCAAAACAAGTAAGGGAAATGCGAATAATTCAGTTCTTTTGCTACTATTCACAGTTTAGTTGGCGAAGACGTTATACGTCACACGTCAGACTTCTTCGACATCGTCTCGAGCTGAAGACGACCTTTTGTGCTTCTTCTTTTTCTTTTTCTTGCTGCTTTTATGCCGACCTGACTCATGCTCCTCTTCCGGTTCTGCATAATCCGGTTGTGACTCTGAATGTGACTCTCCATGCGAATGTGACTCTCCATGTGGATGTGACTCTGCATGTGAATGTGACTCTGCATGTGAATGTGACGGCAGAATCTCCACAATCGGATCATAGGTTGGAGCGTGCCCAACCGGCTGAGAATGTGACCCAAAGAAACAGCGAAGGCCGGATATCAAGTACAAAACTGTCATAAGCAGGCACAAGGGCTAAACGTAAACATTTTTTGCATTAATTTAGACAGTATATAATATACATTTTGCTTGACTTTAAGCTACAGCTTGCTTAACTTACAACACGGTTACTCCAACTAATACAAGGATAAGGTACGCCTTCGCCTATCAACTTCTTTACTCTTTTATTATCCGCATCAACATCTTTCAGGGACACTGCCCTTTTCTTTCGTCCTGCTTGATGCTGGACCTTCCCCAGTTCACTCTTAATTATTTCCATTTCATCTGTTGTCACCTTAGAGGCTAAAATGGCACTGCAAACTACAATCACGAAGAGAATGGTAGCAGCCGCTGATAGATATATGATCCCAAGCTTCGTAATGGAAAGGATAATAAAAATTAATTAAAAAAATTAATGAAAAATAGCCCTGATAGACAAAATTACGAAGACTTATATGAACTTAAAATCAATCAAAGTAGTTACCAACCCTTTTGTTGCTCGGTAGAAGCCCAATGCTTCGTAGAACTAGCAAGACCAATGAGAAGAAGTAGAACATCCCAATAATAAAAGTCTGTTGGGGAATGGGAATCAAAATTTTTTAAATAAAAAAGAATTAGTTGATTTAACCCCTTTTTCCGGAAGTGCTTACCCAGGCTTGGCTTGCTTTAGTTGCCGAAGGGAAGGCGATCCTGTTCTCAAGGGTGGAATCGCAGTTTCCTAGGCTGGAACGGAGCCTATAACTGCTATCATCAGGCTTATCCATGTTCGATGAAACCGATATCAAAAACATCATTCCAGTGCACTAAAGTTCGATCATCTTTATAAATGAAGGCTCATCGCAAAGAAAAATTATTTATCAAAGCTTAGAAAGAACTTTACGAACCACTGTAAATGCGTCAAGGGGAAAGTCAATGCTTGAAAGGTAACCTCGATTACATGCTACGCGTCCGAACTTTCCCATGGCTAACTATATCCCTTAGCTGAATAAAGTTGATAACAAAATAGATAACCAAGGTTAAAAGTTAAAATTATGTACCAACAACAACAAGCAGCGTGGACAGGTTTTTTACTTTCGTACTTATTGCCGTAATCGGATAACAACGAACCATTGTTGTCATAATGATATGGATTGAATCAAATCAATTTTTTGTCACCATAGCAACTGAAAAAATTAATATTTCTGGGCAGGACATCCTTTTAATCTACGACAGTTAAATTCCACCACCTTGGGTTATCATCAACAGAATCATAATAATTATCAATTAGGCATGTGGTGGAATGACATTGAAATATGCAACGGTAAATGCCTTATTTCCTGCCACAGATCGTTATAAAAATTATTTACGAGAAATACATTTAAAACAGGTAGCACTTGATATTTTATTTTTTATTTATGGTAGAGCATGCCGAGTTTACATAAATAAAGGTGTACTTTAACACGAGCATTTGTCAGAAAATGGTTCGACAATAAAACCTATAAGCTATAAAAACAAGTTCTTTGATTTACCGTATTTCCCGAAATAATGCCCCCTGGTCAATTATTACTTCGACCGAAAAATGGATTCTATTAATTCTAAATAAAAATTCTAAATAAAAATTCTATTAGGATAGGGCAGATTCCTAAATTAATGGAAAGGTCGTGAGGCATTATACCGAGGGGGGATTATTTCACGGGGACGGGGGGCATTGTTTCTGGAAATACGGTACTTAATTAATACAATGTTTTTTACTCCTTCCCCTTCCCCTTGACCATATGCGACCATACGGTCTCCTTTCCTGAATCCCTCTCGCCCACAGCCTGTTTAAAGCCAACCTCTTGACATCGTTGTTGAAAAGCCACCCCCTCGGGGGAATGCCTTGACATACCATCAAAAATGGTGGCTAAACGCTGAGTAGAATAAAGTCCAAGGCTTTCTACAGCATGATTCACTACTTGTTTCTGATACCAAAGTTGATTCTTTGGAACGGTCACAACCCTTTCAAGAAAGGCATTGACAGCCTTGTCAAGTTCTGCAGAACCCGAGCAAGACTCTCCAATAAGTCCTATTGTGGCTGCCTTATCTCCAGATAATATTTCCCCTGAATTTACAAACGGTATTTTATAGTACTTAACCCTGACAGGAGTAATTAAAATAAATAGAAAATATACATGCAAGGTATCTTCTATCTTGATTAACTCACCCGTAAATAAAATCCGCTTAGCCTTTTCCATTCCCAGTCTATAAAACCAGAAAGCGGAAGTTGGACAGCCCCAAATGACACTGGGTGGGTAGCCAATTTTAGCCTTGGATTCTATAAAGGTCACATCACAAGCTAGGGCGATGTCACTCCCACCACCGATAGCTACTCGCTGGATTTTAGCCACAACGGGTTTCATACTGCGCCATATTTCCATATACGCTTGGGTGCAGCAATTCATGAACCTTTAAATAATTAACCTTTACAGATTCATATTAGTATAGGTAGTTGCAGTTTTAAAATGCCCGTTAGATGATAAAGAATTTATCCCCTAATGAACGTCTATGAAAAACTGTTTAAAAAAACTTAAGAACGACCACAAACAAAAAAGAACCACACCCCTATCCTGGTTTGGGTTAGATTCATAGTAAAATAGGCAAACAAATGACCACAAGTAAGTAAAAAAAGCTATACCTACATGAAATCAATGGAAGGGTCCCAGGGCATTTCTTGATTAGAATATCTTGGCATGTCCCCCGTATCAGATTCATTACTATCTTCCTCTTCTTCAGCAAAGCTTTTAAGGTCATAACCAGAGCAAAACGATTCATCAGCCCCGTAAAGTAAAATAGCATGAACCTTTTCATCCCAATTTGCCATCTGAATCGCTGTCTGAATCTCAAATGGCATGTGGTGATCTATGGCATTGAGACGCTCAGGTCTGTTTAACATTACATGAGCAACACGGTCTTCCGTCCAATATTTTATACTTTTAAAATCCTTTGCTTTCTTAGTGACCATGTTTCTTGCAAATCCATGAATTAGGCCACGTTTCAGAAATCTACTTATAGGGCTAATTAAGATTGCAGATCTCTGAAAGGATTGCATTTTTAGGTTTGCTGCCAGTTATTTGTTTTAGCCGATTAAGAGCATGCAATTAGAGGTAGCTAAAACTTGGATTTTGAGATCAACTAAATGGAAAATTTATTAAGTACCTATGTATCTAGAGCAATTGCATTCCCATTTAGACGATTGATTACTTGACCTGTTAATGTATAGATATTATGTGTGTTTGTAGTGCGACTTTGGTTTGTATGTTTATATTTTGACAGTAAACAGTTGTACATGCAGTATTTTGTACTCGGTGATCAAACCCAGTCTTTCTGTCATGTGAACTGCTGAGCCCTTTAACTCAGTAATGTATTGAAAATAATAGTAAAAAAGCAGTAAAAAGTGAATGCAAATAATGCAATCGCAAGAGTCTACGACTTGGTGGCCGACGACTTGGTGGCCAGCGACTTGGTGGCCAGCGACGTGGTGGCAAGGCGACTTGGT
>JAQFZX010003583.1:0-11620 GCA_034682405.1 Hydroisotoma schaefferi | reverse complement strand
CAAAGGTGGTGCATTCCGAGCAAGACTTGTCTTGTTAGAGCGTGAATTGGAAAGCTTAAGATCTGAAAATAGCTCAATGAAGACTCAGATAGATCAATTTACTCAAGAAAAATGTAGACAAGAGTTTGTAATCCGAGATATGCTTCAAGAAAAATCGGATTTGGATGCTAGATTCTCGGAGCAAGAGCACCACATGAGAGAAATGGAAGAAGAAGTAAAATTTTATGAGTCTATGTCGTGATAATCATTTTTATAATATTATTATCACTTGAGTATTTTGAAGTCAGTATATATGTTTACAGATTCTAGACTTAAAAATGCAAAACCGACAGCGTGACATACTCCATTTTAAGGAGAAACAAGCCTTGAAATCAGATATGGATATAAGAAGGGAACTTGACGAATTAAGTCAGAAGAGGAAACTGCACAAGGAGGAAGTTAAGTTGAAGGTATTTCCAACGCTTTTTCACCGTCGGATGAAACCAGTCATAAAAAGTAAAAATATTTGTCTAAACAAATCCTCTTTTCAGGAGAAGTTGAATTCCAAAGAAAAGACTTTGGAAGCTGTTCGCCAGCTTGTCACCACTACCAGTGGTGACAATCTACATACTGTAACTTCCCCCAAAGTTCCAGCCCTTCAAGAGAACTTTCCTCTGCGAGGAGTAAGATATTCCATATTCAAAAACTATCGTGTTAAAAACCTTCGCGTATTTGTATTATATTCATTATATTTAATTTTATCAGGGTGGCGTCATCCAGTCCTCTCATCGGTCAAGATCTCGATCAACAGACCAAGATATTTGGATTGAGCATACAGCGGGTATATCATCTAAAGCTGGAACTGCTTCCCTCAAAGCTCCAGCCCTTCAAGAGAACTTTCCTCTGCGAGGAGTAAGATATTCCATATTAAAAAAATATCGTGTTAAAAACCTTACCTTCGCGTATTTGTATTATATTCATTATATTTAATTTTATCAGGGTGGCGTCATCCAGTCCCCTCATCGGTCAAGATCGCGATCAACAGACCAAGATATTTGGATTGAGCATACAGCGGGTATAGCAACTAAAGCTGGAACTGTTTTTCAACCGTACATGAAGAATAAGACGTCAGTCAATAAGCTTACAAAAGCTGAAGACATTCCACCGAACGCTTCTAAGTATTGTCTGCGAACTGAAGAGCAGGATTCCCAGGGTGACGTTGAAACTAAACTTTATAAGGTAAGTTATCTTCATCTTCTCGTAAATCTAGTTTAAAACCTGGTTACATATTAAATTTTGTTAAGGGAGATGTAATTCCTACAATTGGAGGCGGTTCTCAAGTGGTGTTCAGTGGAGTTGAACGCCTTAGAGAAGAGTCGCCAACTGCTATGAGCAACCGGCGAAGTCAATCAAGGAGCTCGGTTGGTGATAGAATCCTTCCACCTTCCAAAAAGTATCGTCAAAACTAGACGCCTACTCTTAAGGTGTTCCGCCTTTGAATTTGTAATTTTCATAGCATCCATTTCTAATTTTAATGCCCTAATAATAATGCTGATAATATGAAATTGCGTAATGTTAAAGCTCGATGTAATGTAACAGTAATTGTAAATTCTTCATGTCCTATTCCTTGCAATAAATAAGTATTTTTTACCACACAAGCTGACATTTCTAAGGCATTTTTTTCATCTGTCCTCAGTAAAAGTTAAAAAAATACTCAGGGAACTGACTTCGCTCAATTCTTGTTGCAACTCGTATTTATTTTTTAAAAAACTTAAATGCTTACACACCTTCTGATTGATGTTTGGATTCATCTCTAGTTTAAATTGAATAGTTTCTACCTTCTAGCACAAAATTCATTTTAGTTTTTAGTACGCTTTAAATTAATCTTCCTTAAAGTTTTAAGTATTCTTCCTCGGAGGAGAATAGACATGCTCATCAGCGGAATCTCTACTTCCGCTAATAACCTGTAACGTGTTTTGAAACTTCATGTTCTCAACATACGACATTTTATCCGATTTATACACCTTAATAATAGCGATATCTAAAAGGACACAAACTCCAAGCAAGGGGAGGGCATAATATCGTATATTTCTTGGTAAATAGCCCATTTCTTCCCAAATAAAACCCAACACGTACAAACTTCTCAAATTATTCCTCCTATTCCAAATTTCAAAGTAGTCTTGACTCTTTCAGGCAGGCCGCAATAACAGCATCCACTAAGTTTAAAAAAACAAAAATAGGTTATTTTTATTCCTAAACTAACCCTATTTACATCAAAATCAACCATTACATAAGACGGAATCAAATACGGTCAAAATAAATCTAAAAACCTGATAAATTAAACCAAATAATTTTGTACAAAAGAAATAAAACTAACCGTGTTCCTTCCACCAACCACAACCAGCTCCTTATCCTTCCTTTTCACCTTAAATCAAGTTTTTTTTGCGAATTTTGTAATAAAAACTCTCCAAGTTTTGTAAATTGTGTAAAATTTACTCGAAATTCGACAGAAATGCGATCAGTTTTTTATATCTGAATTTCTGAAACTTTTCTTTTTTTTAATCCCCCATAGAAATATTTTTGAAGCCCTGTTCCGATTTCGCTCTCTAAAAATGGGATGATTGTGTGTGAAATCTTGTCACAAAATTCAAACTTTCTATGTTCCTGTCACCAAATAAATAAATTTTTTTTAAAGAAAAATACTAAATTATTAACATTTTTGAATAATAATATTTTAACTCTGTAAACTGTTTAGCGTTTAGTTAACTTTCGGATGCAAAAATGAGTGAATTCAGAGGGTTCTTCTTCTTCATCGTCATCCGTGGATCCGTTGCCGTTCCTCCGTAGATTTTTTTGAAGGCTAAAAAAAGCTTAAAAAAGGATCCTAAATTCTAAAAAAGGTAGGCCAAAAACTGTAAAAATCTCTCGAGTATAAGTCGCCCTTAAAGATAATGCGTGTAAAGAAACTAACTGAAGGTTTGTGACTGACCCTTTTGTTTTGGTAGGAATCGGCAATCGACGCTGCAGCTTTAACGCGCTTGTTTGACGCTGTCCGGTTATCTGACCGGTTATCTGAACCTTCAAGATGGCTAGTAAAAAGAAACTATACTTATCCAAGACCTTTACCTTGGCAGAGCTCAATAAGCTCGTTGACGAAACTGCGACTAAGAACAAAAACAGTGATCCAAAGATGTATTTAAATTATGAATTAAATTTCCAAGTATTATTTTCCATACCGTTTTTAACACAGCGGGTGACATGTTTTGTATTTGGTTTTTACGTAGTATCCTGAAAACGTCCGACCGTCTGTACGACGAAGCGTTAAAGTCAGTCAATGATAAGGATGAGGAACGAGCCTACGTGTTGTACATGCGATTTCTGGATTGCTACACTACAATTAAAAACTCACCTGAATTCCGGAAGGATCCAACCTATTATTCCAAGATGATGAGTAGTAAAAAGGCAGCCTCCGCTGTTGAAATGTCTGTAAAGTTAAGTGACAGTTTAGCAGCGCGCTATGCGTTGATGACCGAGGCTAAAAAATGTGACCTAGACTCTCAAAGTAAAGAAATGGCGGACGCTTTGGCTAATGAAGCGATGCGGAATAATGTCAATGTAGTTGGGTCAAAAACTAAGAGAAATAGTGGGTCTCTGGGAGGAATTGTTAACGGTGTGATAAAACCTAGTATTGAAGATAATAATAATATAACCTCAAAACAGCTTCATAATCTGAAAGACCAAAAATCAACCCGCTTTTTGGTGATTGATTGTCGGTCACATAATGATTTCGTGCGGGCGCATATAGATCATTCCAACTGTATTTCTATCCCGGATGATTGGCTACGCCCTGGGTAAAACATAATTCCTTATGCTATTTATTTCGGCGTTTGTAGTAGTAATTTAATTACATTATTTTATTTCTTCCAGCATGTCAGCCAATAAAATAGAGCAAATGCTTAAAAGTCACACTCCAGAGTCGTATATGGACTGGGTTAAAAGAGGGGACTTCCACAGAATCATACTTTATGACTGGAACTCTTCCTTTGAAAATCAGCAAGCCAATTTATCAACTATGTACACGGCAATGACAGAGGTAACTTTTTTCTATATTCAAAAACGTTAAGATGGGTTTTTTATTCACTTTTTGGGGTTTTTATTAAAGTGGGATCCGGATACTAAATACAAGTGCAAACCGTCGATTCTAAAGGGAGGGATGAGAGGCCTTTACTTTGACTATCCATTGCTGATAACGAAACCTCAAAACGCGGATGAAGATTATAAGAAAATAGAAAGTGATCGTGACCTGCCTAAAAAGCTTGAAACTATCGAATACCCAAATCTAGACGACGAGGATACTAGAAGCAAATCCAGGTCTAGGTCAAACAGTCCTAGTGCTAAACCGATAAATATTAATTCTAATTCTGACGTAGCTTTGAAGAATGTCAGTAACAATAACTCCATTCCCAAACCCACTTCCACCCCACCAGTTTCCTTTGATCGTACTACGAAACCTAGTATACCGGCTAAACCGAAACCTTCAGACCCAGTTGCAAACGGCCCGGTAAATCATGTATCAACGCCTTCGTTGAAATTGGTAAACGGTGTAAGTTCTAATAGTAGTACGAAAGAGGCTGAACCTACAAGACCGATTCCAATTGAAAAACCATCAAGTACTGTTGCTGGTCCCTTGATTAGTACGAAACCGGCTGAACCTACAAAACCGATACCAATTGTAAAGCCATCGAGTGCTACTGGTCCCTTGATTAGTACGAAACCGGCTGAACCTACAAAACCGATACCAATTGTAAAGCCACCGAGTTCTACTGGTCCCTTGATTAGTACGAAACCGGCTGAACCTACAAAACCGATACCAATTGTAAAACCATCAAGTGCCGCTGGTCCCTTGTTGCGACCAATGTCACAGGATGCATCTCCCATGAGTTATCAAAAATTGAGAGAGGATTCAGCGTCGGACCTAGAATCTCCTAGATCTTCTCTCATGAAAAGATCCCATTCTCATCCGAATCTCTCTCAAGTAAGTCAATCAGTTTCACTGAAGAAACATCGATTGATCTATTTATAGTAGAGAGTTGCTTATCATTGTCATTATCTTGCATATTTTTAGTCTCTTGCGGAAGAAGATGCATTTGAGGAACCTATGTCTGCATCAACTCCAAAATTTAATCGTAACCTGAAACCTGCAAGTATCCGAGGAGGAGAGACCTTTACACCAAGCAGAACGAGAGAGTTTCATGCAGTCAATAGCGTAAGTTAACTTTATGAACGGCGTAAACTATTTATTTATGTATTCTACTTCGGTCTAAGCCAATTATTGTTGATGGACTTTAATCAAATGATTACAGACGGAGAAATACGCTACTGGCTTGAAGAATCTTGGAAATACCTGTTACATGAACTCCATTATGCAGTGTATAAACCATTTGCAAACATTAGTGGAGTATTTGGTGTCCGAAACATACAAGTAAGTTCAGGAAAAAAATGTTGAAAGTTTGGGTAATGCTGAGAGTAGAGTTTAATTAATATACTTTATAATAATTTCAGGGATCATCTCAAAAGAGATCGTGTGACAACAAAAGGTGATATTTCAGCTGAACTAGCAGCCGCACTCAAGGTTATGAACTACGGACATAGATCTATAGCATTGAGTGATTTTAAGGTAGCTGTAATTGTTAAACATAGTTAATAGAAATTGTATGTGATTTTTAGAGTACTACATAAATGTTTTAATTGCAGAACGTCGTTGGTAGATATCATCCTTCGTTCAAGGGATATGAACAACAAGACTCGCATGAGTTTTTGACTATTTTATTGGACTGGTTACACGAAGAGCTTAATTTGGTAAGAGTTTAAATGAAAACTTTCAGAATATATTCCCTTCCCCCCAATATTAGAAGATAATCATCTCACAACTATCGTTATATATTTCAGGTTATGATAAAAACGCCCTTTAAGGAGCAGAAAAATGACGGTTTATCAGACGTAGATGCATCCGAAAAAGCTTATTTAGATTATAGAGTATGTTTTTTGTGCGAATTTTGGTAAAATAAGGCGTATATGAAGATTCGATGATCAACAGAATCTACTATTTTGTTTTTCCAGACCTCAAATAATTCCAGAATATCTGACTTATTTTGCGGACAGCAGAAATCCATTGTTAAGTGTCAAATTTGTGGAAAAGAGTCCGTAACATTCGAACCATTTTTCATATTATCCGTCCCCATTCCCACTACAAGTAAAAGAGTAGATATCCAGGTAAGATTTGTATTTTCTAATATTTTCCCCACTGTCCTGTGTTAACTGTTATTTCATTTATCTATTTTTTTAATTCTTCACAGAACTGCATTGATCTTTACACATCCGAAGAAGAGGTTTCTGGATGGAATTGCGTCTACTGTAAATCCAAAGGGAAAGCTACCAAAAAAATCGACCTCTGGAGGCTACCCCCGTATTTAATAATTCATTTGCAAAGGTATGCAGAGTATGCACGCATAGACAGTTTTAATACTTTTTTATTTTACACCAAAAAGTGTAAGGCAGAGATAAGCGAAAACATACTCTTTTCCATGAGCATGTGATCTGGGTAGCCTGTGCCAAAGTAAATCTAACTCGATTGCTCTTAAACTTACGGAATCTTTCTGCATGCTAAGTTTGATCGTACAAAACAAAACACTTATAATTTTACTTTCTTCTCATTTAGTATAGGCAGTATCCGTCTTTCTTCAATTCTGTAACTCATTTAATTTGTTTCAGGTTTTATAATGACGGATGGTGGAAGAAAAGACTCACAGAAGTAGACTTTCCATTAGATAATTTAGATCTAACATCAAGAATAAAAAGCAGAGGTCTAAACCAAGACACAAGGACGCAGAGGCTAAACTTTCAATTGAACGGAGTGTCAAACCATTACGGCACCATGGATGGTGGACATTACACCGCCTATTGTCGTAAAGGAAGGTCAGTTTGACAACTTAGCAATTTCAACACTGTAGAACAGAAAATATTTGATGATGTAAAAAAAATTCTTTTAATTGCAGTCAGTGGCGCAAGTTTGATGACAACGAAGTCTACCCGATAATCGCAAGGGATGTAATCACTCCCGCTGCATATATTCTATTCTATTCCAACTACAGCCCCTAGAAGAGTGACTGCAAGATTGATTACTTTATAAATATGAAATATCTGCATGTGTATAGACATAATTCCTACGGGAATAATAATAAAAGAATATCCCTTGACCATTTCGGGTTTTGCAAGGCTGTTATTAATACTATTTTATCATGTTTTTAAGCAATCCATTGAAGTGCATCATTAACTTGTACCATATTAAGTCGGTTCTGATTAAATGTATCACTTTAATTTCAAAAGATGGCAAAAACAGCAACAATCATCTGCGTAGCTAATAATAATAATACACTAATAAGATAAATCTACACACACATGCACACTGGACAGATTCTTCGAAATGATTGTGGGATTTCAACCACTTCTATCGATCCATTTACTCTTTGTATCGTTTTCGAAAGCAAATTTCGCATGTGTGATTGATTACAGTTGACCGTTCCAATTCAGGACATGTGAGAAAACGTATCTTAATACTTTTAATTACATTTATATAACCTTTAGATGTGGAAATCTCTCTGGTTATCACATCACTTTAATTTCATATCGACAGTTACAGATGGAAAAGGTAGAAGCTCCTTTACTTTTACGCTATGAATGATCATACAAGGCTTATGAAACTTATTTTAAGTTTCTTTATTCGAAGTTCGAAAAGTTAGAATTTTAAAAGCAGAAACCCGTGCCTCAAAATGAGTTAGCGATGGCTTCGCATCAAGAATAAGAAATGTATGAAAGTACAAGTCAAGTGTAGTTTAGCGATATGAGAATTTTAAGTAACAGAGTTTGCTTTCGATTGTTTTTTACATAGAAGAAAGAACAGATTTTCAACTAAACTAACATGCAAAATGACAATATTAATATCCGACGGAACATTCAGGACTGACTCGTATTCGTGTCCCATTAAATCACTTATCTTTTTACGGCTTCCCTAACTGCGGTGAATAAACCTAATTGACTACAACTTTATAACATACGAAATTATACAGCCACTACTTCCACTCTGCAGTAATAAGGACAACAGAACAGATTTAAATACTCATCAGTTATAGTAAAATCATGCATAATCTGATAACTAAGAGCGTAAAAGTCCCTGTCGAGAATCCCTTCTAGCTCCTATAGAAGTTGGAGATCCCAAACCATTACTATCGGTCGTAGAGGTGCTAGAAGAGGATGTTCTTGTTGAAGAACTGATCCCAGCAGTTCCATTCGCAGGTCTTCCCCCTTCACCGCTGCCGGAAAGTATTCCTAATCCCGATGAACTATTTGGTAACGTGCCATTTCCAGCCGCAAGTTTTACAGTCTCTTCAAGAGCACTAGGAGTTAGCCATTCTTTGGGTAAGCACTTTTCTAAAAACGGGATACACGTACTGACATACGCCAATCTATTCACCCAGTTGGGTATCTCTTGACCGCTTAGGAGCTGAAATAACGAATACATCCCAATTATCGCTACCTGTATAACATAAAAATAAAGGTATATAAGTATCAAAACGTTTACTTGACAAAGTTCTCCAGAAAAATGGTTACAGTTCTTGTTCATTAAATGGTAATGAGTCCCTTTAAAATCTCGTCCAAGGTGACCAACTGCTTGCTTTACTTCCTCTTTCGTAAAACTCGTGTATCCAAGTACAATCGATTCTCTAAAAATACAACACATTAATTACTGTTAGCAGACCCTCTAGAAAAAAACCTACCATTACACCATCAAGCTACCAATTAATTCTGTACGACCAAACTTAGTATGCAGAAAACAAATCCCACAAGTTTAAGAGCAATCGAGGTTAAATTTACTTTAGCACAGGCTACCAGATTACATGCTCATGGTAAAGAGTCCGTATTCGCTTAAATCTGTGCTTTATCTACAAAATTACGCTTAAAAAGACGCTGAAAGTAAGATAACGCTGCAACCCCGACGATTACACTCACTTGTACTTATAATGTTCACCAAGCTCATCAGCATCCCTTGGAGAGATTTCGAAAATACCCGAGAATTCATAGGGATGCCCTCCATAAGCGAATTCCCCACCAAATACTTCAACTCCCGTATGGAAAACACCCATCCCCAACAATGAAGTGTATTGGTTTGTCCAGTACTGAAATATAGCAGACAAAAATCCTTATCAATACCTAAATAATCCTCTTTTTCCATTTTTAATAAAAAAGTTAAAATCTTATCATAATTCCTCCTCACCATATCGTAAATATTTAGCATCACAGGCTCCCGATGTTGATCCATACTTTGGCAGTTTACAACAACCGTTACCCTACTTTCAATTATTCAATTTCAAACGAAACTAAAACGCTGTGCTACGCTTTTTTAAAACTTTATTAATGAAAATCCAACCAAAAACAGCAATTTATACCACAAAAAAGACTCAAAATCCGTCAAAAAATCGGTAAAAACTTACTAATTTCAAAATTCAATTTTAAAATACCACAACCAAACCACTACCTTGCCTTGCCTCGCCACCTCGCCTGCTCCGAATTTAATAATTAAATAACTTACTTTAATTTTAAACGCTAAAAAAATGCTAAAAACTAAACGGAACTCAACTACTCAACAATTGTGCGTTTTCCCCGTATTTTTCAAGCTTTTCTCTAAATTACAGATAATTTATTGAATTTTTATCAAAAAACGTTACAAATCTTCCAAAAAAAATGAACCCCTTTCTAAAATTTCCAAAAGTATTCCAAAATATTGAACAGAATTAAACAGAGAGTCTTTCAATTATTTCAAGTTTTAGTAAATTTCGCAATCTCCTTCCGTCCGACTGACTCACTCGCCCCGGGAAATCCTTCATTTTGGGTATAAAAACATAACATTTATTTGTATTTATTGTGGCTGTCTTTCTTGATAAGGTTTGGCTTATCTTTTTTGATAAGGTTTGGCTTATCATCGGGAAGGATAAGATGTCAGCTAATATGGAGAGGATTAGGAGTTTTTTAAATAGAAACATCGTGTTTCTGGTAGGGATTCCTAGCATTTGTTTGATCCAGTATGCCTGGTTCAAACTCCAGGATAATGAGACATTTGTTCGGAAAGATGAGAGAAAAGAGTTTCCGGCCATTACGGTAACTAACTTGGGGAGATTATGCTGTTTTTTTAATTATTTTATTTTGGAAATTTGTTATTTCGAAACTTTAAATGAGGTTTGTGTGTAATTATTTACAGATTTATAAGCACATAAAAGCTTCCCTGGGACTTGGAGAAAGGCCGGAGAAAAAGTAGTTAAAGTCTGGAAGATAGAGGCCACATTTATTAATTTAATTATGTAGTTTCTTGCAAATTCTGTACGTAATGTTGTGTAAATAATTGTAAATAATACTGTATATTTAAATGTGAAGAATTGTAATTATTATAGTGTTTAATTTATTTGTAAGGATATTTAGTTTAAAAGTAAGCTTTTATGGCGTACCCTACTAGTTTTTGATCTCATAGGGTGGCTAAATGGTTAAAGTTTGAAGTATAATGTGTTAAATACTTCGTAGTAATAGCAAGAATTTTAGAGCCTCTCATTTTTGGATTTTTGAGTATTATTTCTTAAAATGCAAAATTTCAAATTCCATTAACATGGACAAGGTAGTGGCAAATTAAACCCGTGGGGGGGGGGGAATTAAATGGGGAAATACGGTAGATGGTAAACGGGGAAAATTCACGTGAATCGAAAGAGTATAGGGTTGAAGTATCGCTCAAGTATGAGTCCCACGCACACGGAATAACTCCCCTTACCTTTCCATGCATGTTAAAAATTTAAATTCACCCTATCTTGTCCATGTTGAAAGTTTTTTCAACTTTTACTTTGAAAAATAACTCCCCTGGGGGAGAAATTTCTGGAAATACGGTATGTGTGGCTTTAACAAGGCGACCTAGAGAAGAGTCAAGATAAAGATCAAGGGTTCTTTAGTGTTCAAGTATGAATTATTTTAAACCCCATTTTTGTGACCATCACTTGGCTTTTTCCTACCCAAAAGCGACCTTGATAACTGCAGAGGTGGTTGTTCTCTCAGGTTATTCACTAAAGGCTAAATAAGCATGTATATTGCAATGCTAATCTTGCACTGTAAAGTCTTAAACGGTTAGGTTAGTTTGTTGTACAGATTAAGGTAAATATGGTATGAATGAATGAATTATGACGATAGGTTTTTCTTGGACCACCTCTCATTTGCAAGTTAAATGTCCCATAATGACAGAACAATTAGAATTTATGACCCTAAGTCGTTCTAAATCTAATGGAACTTGCTACTACTACGCATTTTATTTCATTAATTAGTTAAAAAGTACTCTATTAACGCTAAAACTGAAACTACAACAGTATCTTTAGTTCTAAGCGTTAAAAGGCTGTTGTTGTGGTATGCACGGAATGGAATTCAAGGGCCTGTATAGGGTCACTGGAGTGGGTCAAGGACAATTAAAAAGGCCCTACTATTTATTAAGTCATCAAGCTTATCTGCTGCTGCTCTACGAAAGTTAAGCATGCAACGAAATATATGCCTTGATACT
>JAQFZX010003582.1:0-11629 GCA_034682405.1 Hydroisotoma schaefferi | reverse complement strand
AGGATTCTCCTGGGGAATCATAGTTAGGGATTTAGGAACTTAGGAACTATTAATGGGGAATTATAGTTTGGGATTTAAGAACTTAGGATTCTTCTGGGGAGTTATCTTTTGGGATTTAGGAACTTAGGATTCTCCTGGGGAATCATAGTTAGGGATTTAGGAACTTAGGAACTATTAATGGGGAATTATAGTTTGGGATTTATAAGAACTTAGGATTCTTCTGGGGAGTTATCTTTTGGGATTTAGGAACTTAGGATTCTTCTGGGGAATCTTAGTTTGGGATTTAGGAACTTAGGAACTATTAATGGGGAATTATAGTTTGGGATTTAAGAACTTAGGATTCTTCTGGGGAATCATCTTTTGGGATTTAGGAACTTAGGAACTATTAAAGGGGAATTAAAACCGGAAATATCATAAGTTTTGCTGGCGATAAGTTTTTATCTTGTTTGTTTTTGGTTAGTTCAGAGAAATCGTCCGTGATCGATTACCTCATCAATACATGGAAGAGGATTTGTTTTTGGTCCGTTGGCTTAGAGGTAAATAGGATTTCTGGACCGTGATATACTTCTAAAATTAATATTAAGTTTTGCAAAAGATAACTTAAAGCTTTATTTAATTATCCTAACCAATTTGCAGCTCGAGAGTATGACTTACAAAGATCAGAGAAGTTTTTGATGGATGTAAGAACAAAATTAAAAGCTTTTATGATTTATCTCATTTACATACATTCTCTTAGGTCAGTAGTTGTGTCAGAATTATGAAATTAATGAGAAGCATTATTGGTTTTAGCATTTAAATTGGTGGAAGAATGAGGATATGGACAATATTCAGAACGAGGATTGGGCAGATTTTAAACGGGATTATAAATACTCGTTGGAAAGTAGAACAAAAGATACGAAACCGAGTTAGTTTTTAGCAGTTTTTATGGATTCTACTCGGCTTTATTTTCAATCCTTGGTTTACAAGTTCATTCTACGAAGCCATGCATACCGTATTTCCTGTTTTAATTCCCCTGGGGCTTTATTACTTCGAAGGGAAAATGAGAAATTCTATTAACAAGGACTTATAACATGAAAAGGTAGAGGGGAATTAAACCGGAGGGGGAATTATTCCGGGGGAGGAACGGGAAATACGGTAGTTGGGGTTTACGTTTTTAAATACCGTATTTCCCGTTTTAATTCCTCGTCATGTCATAAGTCGTATCTTGTCCATGTTAACTGAATTTCTAATTTTCCCTTTCAAGTAATAAAGCCCCAGGGGAATTAAAAGAGGAAATACGGTAGTTTAAAATGTGTAATTTTTTGTGTTTTGTAGCTCTGTATATCAACGTAGCGTCTTGGGACATAAGAAGAGCAGCCGTTACAGGAAAGACGGAACGTTTCCTCCGATATATCGATAAGGTTTTGGATGAGGCTAGAATAGTTATTAAGGATGAGGGGGAGAAGTATCTTAATGTTTCCCAAGGTATTTTACTACTAAATCTTGAAGGTTTCAACCTTGTCCAACATGGATGCGTTCAATGTAAGTTCATACTACTCATTCCTCGAGAATAGGCCGCGGCGTATGTATGAATTATGTTTTGAGCATGTTTAACATGGGAGGACACCCTTGTTTAACATTAGGGATGGCATCTGCGCCTTTATTAACGTGAGCGGCCTATTGTCGAGGAACTACTGTGATTCAATTTCAAATAGAAATAGTGAGCTATTGTGCATTTTTGTGCTTTTCAAGGCATCACGATCATCATTAGGATTATTGGATCTTATGAAAATCACCTTCCAGGACTTGCGGACAGAATCTTGATCATTAATAGTAATTAAATTAATTGATAACTTTATAAAGATTATAGTAAAGGAGGTTTTGATGATTAGAGACTTTGTCCACTTTTGCAACTTAAGCTCCAGCCATTGCAGAACCTGTAATTCAAATAGCTCGGACGGTGTTTTCCCCGGAGACGAACCGAATTTTGAAGGTGATTGGAACAAACAAGAATAAAATAGCTGCAGTCCTAGCGGAGGATTTTACTTTGGATGAGTTACCACCGGACGTTGGGGGGACGAAGCGATACGCTGGGTCAGATTATGACTATTGAAAATAATGTATTGGATAAAGTAGAAATAAAAGCAAGGTTGTTGTTGGAGATATGTCTGTGTTTAATGTGTGAAATGAAAGGGATTGATGCTATACTGATTGGGCTTATCTGTGGGCTTATCTGTGGGCTTATCATTAATCATAATCCTTGGAAAGGAGCTCCCGAGTACCTCCTAGGTCAATGGGAAGTTGATCCTTGTCAATGTACCTTGATAGGAAATCCCGTACTTTCTTGGTATTTGTGCCGATGACGGTTACAGCGTCAGAAGTCCCTCGGTCTACAACTGTGTTTTTACCCACGCGAATAAGAGGCTCGGCAATTGCTGGAACTGTGGAAATATTCTTGTAATTTAGTACTTTATCCGTCTTCAAACTTGTTGGTTTTTTTTAAATTGTAAACGTACCGTTGAGAAAAATGATCTTTTCACCACAACCAGGATGATGCGTTTCATAACTCGTTATGAAATCTAGCATAAGAGTAAGACCTAAAGAAATAGAATTCCATCAACACTTCAAGCAATAGGGCAAAGAATTATATAGCCTCGGTTAATCTAAGGAAAGATGATGTTTTGAAGCATTATCGTTAACATGGGAAGGATAGCCCAGTTTAACATGTGAAGGATAATCTATTTCTGTTAGATTAACCGCGGCTACACGTCGAGACTATACATACATTGTATACAGCCGTGTTGCACGAGGTTGTACCCTTTGGCATTTACTATGAGGATCCCTTGAGAAACGTTCTTGTATTTTTCACCGAGTTCCCTAACGAGACCACAGGCTTCTTCTAAAATCATATCTTTGTAACGATGGATCCTGTCGGGGTTTCCGGTGATAAGGGCCCTCCGGGCATCCCACTGACCCAGGGGGGCGTATAAAACTTTAGACAATATTAAAACAAAAATTAAGGTTATTTAATTAATTAGAATATACCGTATTTACGGGAATTATATACCCACTCCCCTCTCTGCCCTAGGGAGATATTGTTTTCAAGGAAAAATAGTTTACCGTATATCCTCGAATAGAGGGCCCTCTCGAATAGTGGCCCCCCTTTCAAGTTCGAAACCGTTTATTAGTAGCCCCTCTCGAATAGTAGCCCCCCTTGAATAGTAGCCTTCTCAAAAAAGTCTAAAATTGAATAGTGGCCCCGGCCTGTATTCTGTATTCGAGGATACACGGTATGGTCTTTTAAATTGCTTTAATACCCGTTAAAGAATCGATAAAAATGACTACCGTAATTCGGGTTATTACTCCCCCTCTTAAATAAGTAATAAAGCCCCAGGGGGATTTAAACAGGAAATACGGTATATTCATTCCGCAATTTAATATTTCCTTAAAACCTTAAGTTATATGGGACATTTGGGAGTGAAATAAATCTCCGAAAATGTTTTATAAAACGGATTTATTTGTAATTAATTACTTGGTCTTCCTTCTTTATCTCTTCCTTCTAAATCGTAGTAAAGATTCCGTTTCAAATCCGACCAGTCCTCTTCATGAATTTTGTCCATATTATTGTCCTCTCTCCATTGAAGATGCTGCATGGAGTTTTTTAAAAATATTATTTTAACTCAACTTCATGGCATTAAATAAAGTGTAATTAATAATGCTTTACATTCATGAGAAACCCTTCTGCAGCATCCATGTTAAAGTCCTTTGCTGAAAAATAAATAAAAATAAGCCCACTTTTGCTAAAGATTTAACGCATACTGTTCTAGTTTTAGGCAAGGTAGTTTTTGGCAGTGTTGGATGTCTTTGTGGAACTGCTACATACCGTATTTCCCGTTTTAATTCCCCCTTCGGTTGAATTCCCCTACCTAAGTCCTCTCATTTTCCCTTCTAAGTAATAAAGCCCCAGGGGAATTAAAAGGAGAAATACGGTATTATGTTCAAAAGGGAATAAGACCTTACCCCTTAGCCATCGAATAAGAAATATATCTTTTTTCATGTAGTCCTGAGGCATTCGGGAAATCACTCTGGCCTTGAACTATGTAATGAAAGGTAAAAAATGTAATTTAATACTTGGTTTTGTTCATAATCCAAAGGTATTAATTTAAATTATAATTATTACTCTCCTTTCCATACTTTCCATGCCTTTTTACCTCAAGTAGCAGGAACTATTTAGTTTAATTAAACTGCTGTATTTATAGGTAAAATTTGATAGAATTCCAGCAAAAATCTTAGATAAAAGTCTCATTTGGGTTGAATTAGGGAAGACTTTGATAAAAGAATTTGACTGAAATTGAATCCTTCAATTAATATTTCTTATAATAATTGCAGCAAGCATAAAACTGGAACCCTAGCTATTATGTCTAAAATATTTCTGATAATTTTTGCTTAAACATCTTGTGTTTTAAGTTGTGTGAGTTACCGTATTTCCTGTTTTAATTCCCCTTTGGCTTTATTACTTCGAAGGGAGAATTAGAAATTCTATTAACAGGGAAAATATAGGATTTATAAGACGGAACGGTAGGGGGAATTAAACCGGAGGGGAAATTATTCCGGGGGAGGAGTTAAAACGGGAAATACGATAATCAATTACAATGATATTAGGTGGAACTAAAGAAACAAAAATTACACCCCATCGATGGCCAGCTTAAGGTCCGGTTACTACTCCCACAGTTACCGTATTTCCCGAAATTATGCCCCACTACCTTTCCATGTTACAATTAGGAATTTGCCCTATCTTGCCCATGTTAATATTATCTCCAGGGGTATTATTTCGGGTAAAACGGTACTTTGAACGTTCACCGGACATATTTGTCTCAAATGGCTGGAACCCCTTCATTTATATGAGGATGATAATTCGTAAAACAATAAAAATAACCTCATCAAGAGCACTCCGCTCCTCTTGTTTTAGCGTTACATCTTCAATAAAACTTTTTCCTATAGTTAGGTCCAAAACTAATAGAAAACTTATTAGAGCCAGACTACCTACAGAATGTCTTAACCATGCCATTTCGAATGTACACTTTTCCAAGTTTTGAGCACAAAAATGAGATATTTCCTTATTTTTAAGACAAATGTTTTTAGAATTCGGAATGGAAAGCTGAATGAAGCGAGACTGAATAAAATCCACGAAGAGCTGTAGCAGAAAGAGCTGTCTGTAGCCGAATTCTGGATATTTTACCCAGAGCCATTTGTAATCATTTTATCCTCAAGTTAATAGCTTCCTCTTACAGAATCCTGTAACTATCATTAATTACATTGATACGCGTATAATACCTATACATAGTTGCTAAATGAATAAGTATGCAATTGTGGATGATAATTAAGGGAAAAATTGAGGCAGACGTCAGTCATAACCTTTTTTTGTAGGAATACATGAAGGAAGTTGGTCTGTAAGGTTTAGCGTATCATCTAGCATGGGCTTTTATTAGAGTTCTTTGTATCAAGAATAAGAATCAAGGCTAAAGTCTAATTGAACTTTATATTTACAAGAATAGTAATGTAGACATTAGACATGGATGGGATGATCGGAAGCATGAGAATTTTGTTGCACTAACTAATGCATAATGTGATGAATATCTTCCTGGATTTTGTTGCAAATATATCCGGTGTATTATTAGCAGTCAAACTTGAAAAACTACCTACCCAAATTCAATTTATTAACGGATAGTTTACAATGCTTTGCACGTAGTTGCATTTCCTGTAAGAAGGACGAGTTTTACCTGAAGCTTTACCTCTTATAGGAGACGTGTATTAAAAGTCCAACTTTTATTGATGTTGTAATAAGTACCGTATTTCCCGTTTTAATTCCTCCCCCGGAATAATTCCCCCTCCGGTTTAATTCCCCCTACCTTTCCATGTTATAAGTCCTATCTTGTCTATGTTAATAGAATTTCTAATTTTCCCTTCGAAGTAACAAAGCCCCAGGGGAATTAAAACAGGAAATACGGTATTATTACTAATTGAACATGTACGTAAGTTTAACATTACATTAAGATTAAATTAGTGGATTAATCATGTGAAGAATTGGCATTTGGGTTGTCTGGCTTTAGAATGTGGATTTTTAGCTAGAGCTTTTTTTAAAAAAGTTCTAGCTAAGAATGGTATTAATGTGGATATTTGTAGTTAATATTTATTTAGTAGTCGGAGTCGATGCCGGGATAGAGTGCGGTTCCTCCCACTTCCGGGGGTAGTTGGTTCAGGTCAATGGAACGAGAGAGGAAGTTCCGGATTTTGTATCTGTTCGTCCCGATAATCGTTAGTGCTTCCCTTGTCTCTTTACTTAGAGCTTCTTTAGCTATTTGGATTATGGGTTCTGCGATCGCTGGTGCTACAATTTGGTAGAAAAAATGTATTAAACATAAGCGAAGAAAGCCCCAAATTCCGCGGAGTATGACCGTATACCGTATTTCCTGTTTTATTTCCCCTGGGGCTTTATTACTTCGAAGGGAAAATTAGAAATTGTATTAACATGGACAAGATAGGGCTTATGACGTGGAAAGGTAGGGGGATTTAAGCCGAAGGGGGAATTATTCCGGGGGAGGAATTAAAACGGGAAATACGGTTGACGGTATTTGTTTCATAAGTCGGACTTTTACCAAGTGCTCATTCAATTACTCTACAATTACGCTACAACGGGTTGCGACCCTTAGATTTCCAAAAAAGCTATTGTATTTCCTGTTTTAATTCCCCTAGGGCTTTGTTACTGCAAAGGGAAAATTAGAAATTGTATTAACAGTGACAAGATAGGACTTATAACATGGAAAGGTAGGGGGAGTTGAACCGGAGGGGGAATTATTCCGGGGAAGGAATTAAAACGGGAAATACGGTATATCCTGGCCCTTAAACAATAGCAGTCATGTTTTTGTAAACTTACTATTGAGAATGATAAATTTCTCGGAACAACCAGGGTGATGGTTTTCATATGTGGAAATCACACTCAGCAGGACACCAACACCTGGAAATAATTGGAAATTAGCAAGGTTTTGTTTGTCCTTAAGTTTAAAACTTAAAAACGCTAGGATAGGGCCACTTTTTATTTTGTATCATGGAAAGGTAAGGGTAATAATTCTGAGGGAGAACTATTAAAGGGGGAATTATTTAATATGGGGAATTATTTATAAGGTGGAACTACTAAAGAGGGAACTACTAAATGGGGAGTTATTTATAGGGGGAACTGTTAAATAGGGGTTAAGAGGGGGAACTATTAAATAGGGTTTAAGAGGTAGAACTGCTTAAGGGGGAATTATTGAAAATGGGGAACTATTTAATGGGGGCGTTATTAAGAGGGGTAACTACTTAATGGGGGATTTATTAAATGGGGAGTTCTTCATAAGGGTAACTATTAAAGGGGGAGTTATTAAGAGGGGGAACTATTAAATGGGAGTTATTATGAGGGGTAACTATTTAATGGGGGAGTTATTAAATGGGGAGTTATTCATAGGGGGAACTATTAAAGGGGGAGTTATTAAGAGGGTGAACTATTAAATGGGAGTTATTATGAGGGGGAGTTATTAAGAGGGTGAACTATTAAATGGGGAGTTATTAAGAGGGAGAAGTACTTAATGCTCGTATAATGTCTTTACATTGGACACACGCATGCTGAACTATACTAAAGCCTTGGAGATTCATGATGATGATTCCTTGAGTGACGTTTTTGTGTCTCTTTCCAAGATCCCTGACAAGAGTACAGGCTTCGTCAATTCCCATGTCCAAGTAGCGCATAAGACGGTCTCGTTTACCGGCCACGACCGCTTTCCGAATGTCCCAACTTGCCAGATTTAGATACAAAACTGAAGGAAAGTAAAGATTATCTTAATTTATTATGAACTCCTTAATCCTTTTTAGAAGTTGGAAACTTATAATAATGACCCTTACTCGGCCGTCCTTCTAGATCTCGACCTGCAAGCCAATACTTGTAATCCCCTTTATACTCTTCCCAGTCTTCGTTATGAATCCCGTCAATACCATTCTCATCCCTCCATTGTAAATACTATATTCACAGTTGAAGTTTTATGAATTAATAAGCTAAGAAAAGTAATCATAATCAAGTAATTGTAGCATGGACCAAAGTGCAGTAAAAAGAACAGTAGAATTTCTTGCAAAAAGAATCCCAAAACTGAGTCGCAGTTTAGTATTTAATGATTGACCTTTTTGAGATTTCTTTTAAAATGCATACAATAACTACCCCCCCTCCCGTAAATAACAAATAACCCCCCTGGAAAAACTTCCCCTATGCTTTCCATGTTAAAAATAAAAATCCCCCCTATCTTAGTCATGTTGAGGTTTTCTCAATTTCTGTTTGGAAACAATAACTCCCCAGGGAAGTAATTCCCGGAAAAAGGGTATTATTAAATAACGCTATTAGGAGGATTGGGACTATAGGGGTATTAAATGGAGGCTTAGTTAACTTTCATGAATTACTTACACTGCTAAGCATTTCTTCGGCTGCTGGAATGTTAAAATTTCTTGCTGTAAAATAATATAAGTTTGCATAAATATCAACAATAATTAAAGGAGTTTAGCAGTTTTAGTTTAGCTACCGTATTTCCGGAAAATACTCCCCCAGGGGAGTTAATTTTCAAAGCCAAAATTGAAAAAACTTTTAACATGGGGAAGATAGGGCGAGTTTAATTTTTGAACATGGAAAGGACAGGGGGACTTTTTCGAGGGGGAGTAATTTCCGGAAATACGGTATTTCAAATTCACATCCCTTCCTGAATGAGATTCCAAATGTTGAAGTTTCAAAAAAGGATGGGAAAGCTTTAGCAGAAGAGGTAGTAAAAAAACTGACCTCGAAGCCATCGGATCAGAAAGATATCTTCTTTCATGAACTTGTGAGGGAGTCGAGGAATCATTCTATCCTTGAACTGTTGTCCAAACAAAAAACAATACTGCTTAAAACACATTCATTTTACGTAGAAAAAAGAGCATAAAATATTAAAATGCAATCCAATTCTGTCTGAGGTTGCATGGCATAAGTTAAGTGATGTCTGAGGCTGAATTTGTATGATGGAAGACTCGATAGCAGATGAGCATTTACATTTTTTACATTTAGTAGAAATTTGGTCTTTAGTTTCTTATAAAAAACAACTTTTTCCCAGTAATTAGCTCACTTTTATTTTATGTATCTCTTGCGTAATACATTGGTTGGGCAGTTAAGATGTAATCTAAATCTCGATATGATAGCATCTCACTTTATTATTTCTTTACTCTTTCACCATTTTTAGTAAAGAAAAAAGAGGAAGCTTTAACCCGCAGGTTATCTTACTAATGTGTGGATGAAGCTATCGTGTATTCTTCGACTACTTTGCGTGCAAATATAAATGTAAGATTAATTTATGTCTACGGGAGATTTTAATTAGTTCATGTAAAAACAATCCAGTAGGGATTTCTTTTAGATGGAAATAAAGGTAACGGATGTACAGTTTTAATTCCCCTTTTAATAGTTCCCCCTAGGGTTCCAGATTAAAAATTATCATGAGCTTCCAGTGCCCTAAAAACCTATAAAAAATCCCCTAGCATCTTTAGAGCAACGTGATGTAGCATGAGGTTGTAAATTAGGATGTAAAGAAATTATCTTCGTGTTAGTAAACTTAATTTGTTAAATAATTGAGGAAAAATGTGTACAAATTAGTTAATAGCATCTTAGTTTTTCTACGATATTGAATTTCTCTCTTCCCGAATACTCGTAACTACTATTTATTAGCTAATTGATGTTCGTGAAAGGTATTAAAAGGAAGATGCTACATGCAACGTACAGATCAACATAATTACCGTACTTTATGTATAGCACCCCCTGGAAATGAGACTACTGAAATAATAACTCCCAACTATCCAGGGGAGTTAAAATAGTACCCTAAATCCTAGCTCATATGCCGCCCTCGTTAATTATGCCGCATGCCTATCCATTATATGTTAAAAGGGGTACCTTTTTCATGTTAAACATGCTTCAAAAAATCTTTTTTAATCCATATAAGCCGCGGCATATGGGCGAGGATTTAGGGTAACTGCGGTTTCTTACCTTATCCAGAGTAAATTTCTCATTTAAAGTAAGTGTCAGGTCCTCTTCGAAACTTTTAGCTTGAGTGCCCAGAGCCAGTTCTCCAAAGACTATGCAAACTAGGAGTAATGCTGCTGAACACGGGAATTTTGTCGTGGTTCCCATTTTTTCCTCTTTATTTCATGAATCCGATAGACCCGGAATTGAAAGTTTGGAATTGTCGTATAAAACCGAATCAAAAATGTAAAAAAGGGACTTTTTAGGTTTGGAGTTTATGATTTTAAAAACAGAGACAGGGAATGTCGAAGGTCGAGAGGATGCTGGGGTCTTTGGGTCACAATCAACTAAATCTTATTGGGAAAGGTTAAGTATGATTCTTGACCGTGAAGGATAACTGACTTATTAACTGGGAAAGTTTTAGTAAACTGAGGCTTTGTTAGTTCCAGGGGTCCACCTTAATACTTTTCGTCTTGTGAGTTTGTTTTTTATTGATTGGTTTTTTATATTATTTCTTATACGGGTTGTTGCAATAATTGGTTTACGTGTTGTAAATTAGTAGATTGTAGATTGTAGATATGAATCCAACATTATTACCATCATCATTAGGCATTTATAGTGTAGAATGGGGTTGTAATGTTGTAGTATAATCCTTAGAATTGCAAAATGGTGTGTTTAGTGTTCTGTGAATCTGTAGGAGTCAGGAATTAAAGTTTAAATGCTGGTTAATGGGAATTTTGTTTACAGCAAAAAATCCTTGTAGTTCATCCGAATCTGTTGGTCGGATGGATTAAAAAGTGGTTGGGATGGAGGTTTGGTGGTGTTTTAGATGCATGTATGGTTAACGATTGTATAGTCCATCGAATCACGAACTTAAAATTGCATGTTCTTGGGTTATTTTTTGGGTGGAAGCTGGAAGGTTTAAGGAAATAAATAACTTTGTAGTTTTTTAGGGAGGTTTACGAACTTATCCCGTGGAAGAAAGTTAACATCGTATCAAATACAAGAAGTTCCTTCAGGAGTTTGGGGTTTTATTCACTTTTCTGTGTTAAAAATTCAGTTATTTCTGGCATTTATTCCCCATTTAATACCTAGTTTTCCCCGTTTATAATTCCCCTAGCTATATCTATCAATTTTAAAAATAAAAATTCATCCTTCCAGGGGAATTAAAACCTGAGTCTTATCTTAGTTATATTCTATTTGCACGATAATTCCCCAGGGGAATTTCAACCTTAACGGGTGTAGTGCCTTTATGTTATATTGCTTTTATACAGCAGGGACACTTTATGTCGGGTTTTGTGGTAGCAGCAGAGCTGCTAGAAAGGTTGGACTTTTTATATGGATATTTTTATAATTCTTACAAAGCATTTTTGTACTGAACTTTAGACTGCAGTTCTGCACATAATTACTGAGAATGATGTGTATGGCTATTTAAAACTGCAATTAGGTTTAAATACCGTGTTTAATTCTGCATGTCTGAAAATTCCAGTGTACCTATTTATTTTAAAGGAAGTTGAAGGGCTATAATTTAAGGAATTAAATTAAATTAGTGCGTAGTTAGTTAGTATTCTTGATTCTGGGAAATCTAGCATG
>JAQFZX010003581.1:0-11635 GCA_034682405.1 Hydroisotoma schaefferi | reverse complement strand
AGAAAAAAAGTACTAACTGTAACAGTAAACAAGTTTACGTAGTAACTTTAGATTTAATAATGATTCAGGGAAATGTACAGTACAGCACCCCGTAGGTTATATCAATTGACTGGGCTAATATAGCTGCTTGGAGAAGGTTTTTACTTTTTAAATGGGGAAGTTAATTAGAGATTATTATCTCATTGATAGTTGGCTAATGACAACTATAACTACGCTCATTGAGTGTTTAAAACGCATGGGATTTACTAAACTTTATAAAACGGTAGGATTTGGATTGCATAACAATCGGGGATTCCCGACGGATCTGGATCACCTCATGGGGTTATAAATTAGTTTTTATAGTAACCTAGACCTAGTTCGTGGGAAAAGGCCGTTCACGTTGCAATTGCTAGAAAAGAAAGAAATGCAAACACCAATTTAGCTTTAATATGTTTCCATTTAATACTATCCAAATTCCAAGAGTGCTTTCTGTACGCCAAATGAATTCGCGACATTAATAAGTATCAACAAGTAAGTGGTAGTTTTTCTTAGGTATAGGAAACTTTTCAATAAATTGCATGATGTAAGTAATTACAAATAAAGCAAGACTAATTTACTGATTGGTTAAACTAGTTAAAAGTTATGCGGATTAAACGTGGCATTGGATACAGTTTTAGGATAAGCGTGCAGTTGTAAAAGATGGAAATGGTTGCAGCAGGAGCTCCCTTGAAACATAATATGATTGCTCATTTCTATGCAATGAAATAATTAGTTTATTAGCTATTCATTTATTCAGTTGATTTAATTTTACATGCTGTTATTGAAAATTGAAACGACAAATAAACAAAACCGTATCTGTTACATTCTACTGAATCCCTATTATTCTTATTAAGATTGTTACAAAACTCTTGGTTAAAAGACAGGTCAGGTTCAGCGTGAGGTTTTAGCAGATTTTAAATTATGAGTGGAACATTCTTCTTCTAGAGATTCATTCTTGAGCATGAGCTTATCATGAGGTTGTACCACAGATTTAGATATACCTATGGACAACCTGCATATTTCTGTTTTAAGGTAGTATGTAAATAAATAAAATAAATAAATATGTGTGTTTTCATTTAATTTATTAAATACGTACTTTAAATGAGATCTATAGACGCTATGGCAAAACCACTTTGGCCAAAGCCAAATGTGTTTGGGCAAATAATGGAATGGTACCATGCATTAAGGTATTAAGGATGATATAATGATTGATTGATTTCCAATTCAAAACCTCAATGGACCAACCTTCACTGTGACTGTATGGACAAACAAATATTTGATATCAGACTCAGATTCAGTTTGTTCTGTAGAGATTAGAATTATCAAAAAATTAACGTTTCTACATAAAAATATACAGAAATCAAGCTTTTCATAGGACGTTCAATTATGATTATTACATTTTAGAAGTTAGTTACTATTCACAAAAACTGTTGTCCTTAATAAGGGTTAACCATTCAAAATAAGTATTCATGTTACTAAAGGATGGAAAGGGAACCCAGTTGCTAGTAGTTTATGTTTCAGTAGTAAGTAGTTAAAAAAGTAGTAGTAGATGCAATGCAATCCACAATGTTCGTAGAAGAAAAGGGTATAACTCAAATATTTAATTAACCTACAATTTGCTTTGTTGGGACATATTTAACCTTTTATGGTCACTGTTCAGAGGTGATTTTATAGTTAACGCATGTAAAATTGACCTTACTGAATCTACATAGTCATCTCTCCTCTCCTCAATGATAACTTAAAACAGCCTTTCCATGCTAAAGTATTCAAATTGAGACTCCAACTCGAAACCAAGTTCTAACTTATTTATTTCTGAAACTTCAGCGAAGTGATATCCTACCTCCTTTACAAATGGGGGAAGACCTATCAACAATTCATTCAGAGTGAAAGCGACCGTGACTTTTTTCTAATCTCAAAGACATATGGACCAGTCCCTTACGAAGGGGGATACTCCGATGATGGAGGATCCCTTCCAGAAAACTCCTACCTACCCGTTTATGACAGCAACGATTATAAAAAAGGGCCTGGAAATGGATCAAATGATCAGGTAGAATCATATTACAGGCGACCCCACCAACATCCTAATATCAATAGGCAGCAGAGGGGTCATAATTCTCAACCCGTTCAGCCAAATTATGGATATTCCTTTACAATCCCTGGAAAAAATCAAAACGGTCAGACCCGCAGTAGCAGTGGAACTGATAACCACAACCAAATAGTACCTACTGTGGCTGCTGCTTCACCGGTATTGCATTCGGTCTGGTGGAATCATAGGAATTTGGCCACGAATCAGCAAACTTATCCCCATCTTAATCAATATAATGACCAATCTTGGCAACAAAGGTGGAGGCGGAGGGCCAAGAGGCAGGCTTCTTTGGATAATCAGGTAGGTTGATGGCTATGCTTATCTAATGAAAAAAAGCTAGTTTCGAAGTAAATGGATTTTTATTAGTCTGCCCAAAAACCCCACGATTTGCAACAAGAAGTTCTGGAAATCCCAATTTATAAGATTAAAGCTCCAGTTGACTATTTATCGACAGGAAATTGAAACTGCAACTTCCGTCAACCGTGAAAGACTTCATTTGAGATGCGATACATTCAGGGGTTTACCGTCAACCATGCAATCTTGATTTATGCAAAATCATCTCCTTTTTAGAATGCTTTTGGTCATTGATTTTTAGACCTTTTTTTGCATTGGATTGGATATATGGTGGAATTCCCAACTTGAAAGAGGTATCCAAGTCCAAGTTCAAACCATAATTTAGGTTGCAAACCCCCTATTAATTCCCTCTGGTCATGTCGACGTTTTGAATTATTACTTTCCTCTGTAAATAAAATAGAGGATATCCAAATCCAATGCATAAGAAAGGTTTGTTTGACTGGGTTAAGTTAGACGAAGATGTTCTAAAAAAATCGATACAGCAGTCGAATGCGTTTTATCTCATGAAACCTTCCAGAACCGGAAGTAAAGCAGACGGTGAAAGTTAAAGTACAACGATCTCATTTTGAGACCAAAATTGGAAGCTAATTTATAGAATTTAATTTTTTGCAGCTTTGTCCAACGGTTTCGAACTTTATAACACCCCAAGCCGCAATGAACAACGAAGGGAACTGGATGTACGTGGTTAATATGGGGGACACCCAATACATTCAAAGGGTTCGGAGTGAACTTTGTGCTAGTGGAGATGGGTCCCCTTGTGACGGAGTTTGTTCAGTCCCCCCTGGATTTTCTGCCAATTGTAGACAAAAATATGTCCAAAAACGACTCGTAGCTTTGGATGGAACTGGCGAAAGTTTGCGAAATGATGTATTCTGGTTCGCCCATTGTTGTGTTTGCGAGGTCAATCAGCGTTAATACACCTCTGGTTGAGGTCATGTATAGTTTTATTGCATTTAATGTAAAAAAAAATTCATCTTTATTATTCCTATCATCTTAAAAAAATTACTGTTTATTCCTGTACCACCGGCAGATGAGCGGTAGTATAGCTTATCTTTTGTATCTTTTTGTTACTTTCTTTTAGTAATTGTGCATGAACTTTGTATGATTAAGATCCGCATATCTTTTGGAGAATGGCGTAGATTGAATTGACATTTTAATATTAATTAACTACGGGACAGCTAAGTTGTTAGTAAATTAGTTATAGTGTAGACTAGACAGGCATAATCTTTTGTACACAATGCAAGACCGCAATGTTTTGTCAAATAAATTCATGAAACCCTTTACTAATGTAAGTTTATTCGTGAATGACGGTGACGGATGATTAAAATAATTTCCAGTATCGAACGGCGACTATAGCCCCAATAAGTAAATGCAGCCAGAGAAGTAAGAAACATTAAAAATGTTAATGATAAGCTAAGAGATTTAACGCAGGATGTTGTAGAGTATTATTAGTTGTATTACATTTTTAAATGAAGTGTCTTGTAGAAAGAGTTAAGAGAAACAAGCAATAAATTCTTCAGAAAAAGGCGTTTTTAGCTAATCGTTTATTTTTATCGGAAGAAATGCATTGTCCGTGTTTGTGTCCTACATTTTTTATTGGAAAGTACAATTTTGGAATTACCCTAAATCCTCGCCCATATGCCGCGGCTTATGTGTATAAAAAAAGATTTTTGGAAGCATGTTTAACATGGGAGAGATATCCCTTTTAATATGTAGAAGATAGGAGTGCGGAACTATAAATATGCTTATATAAAGCGTTCCCGCAAGCATAACTTACAGTATTGATAACTTAAAATGATAAGGCCGAGAGGGCTTATCAACGTGCTAAAACCTGTATAGATGCATGTAAAAAAAATAACTAATGGTCTAAATCTGGTAAGGTTTTCAAAATTTTGGTTTTTTTCCTAACAAAAGCCCATAATAAAAAGGCCAATACGAACAAAGGTTTTATATTGACTTGGGAAACCAACGGATTTAAGCGTTTATTATCTTATTTATCGACAAATGCATGCATTACTTTCAAAAAGTACCAAAAATACCAAGATTTCCCTACTTTCCGAACCTTTTTCGAGCAATTATTAACCCGTATTTCCGGAAATTACTCCCCCCCCCCTAAATTACTCCCCCCTCGAAAAAATCCCCCTATCCTTTCCATGTTAAAAATAAAAAGTCGCCCTATCTTCCCCATGTTAAAAGTAAAAGTAAATTAACTCCCCCGGGGGAGTATTTTCCGGAAATACGGTATATTGGCAAAAACATGCAAAAATCTGTCCATCTCAATTTTTAGACAAAAGTCATAGAAAAAGTGAGTGGGAATCTTGATTCCGGTTTGTTTATCCACGTTGTTTCCTCAAAACTTAATTCTGGAGTTTTGAAAAGTTTTTTTTGTGAAAAACTGCAATTTCGAAAGGTTTTTCAATTAATAAAAAATAAAATAGGCTTATCTGGGTTAGCTTATCTGGATTAGCTTATCTGTTGTGGATTATGGGTCCGATACGTGGAGGTAGAGGTAAGAATAACGGAGGAGCAGAGCTCTTGATTTTTAAGTTTCCTTTTCGATAATAAATTATATCTTGCAATAGGCCGCCCACTTTAATCAAGCCGCATAATCCTATCCTTTACATGTTAAACAAGGGTATCTCTCCCATGTTAAACTTGCTTCGAAGCACTATTTATTCATACACAAGCCGCGGTCTATTGTCAGGGAATTAGGGTAGTTGATTGATTCCGTATTAAAAATGTAAACTGTACTTTTTCAGGGGGAGGAGGATTCGGCGGAGGTGGACGGGGTGGCGGTGGGTTCGGTGGGAGGGGCGGCGGAGGTTTTGGTGGGCGTGGTGGTAAGTTCTTATAGAAAAAGTTGTTAAAATTGTACCCTAAATCCCTGCCTATATGCCGCTCTCGTTAATTATGCCGCATGCTTTTCCCTTACATGTTAAAATGGGTCTCTCCCATGTTAAATATGCTTCATAACATCTTTTTTGTACGTATAACCTGCGGTATCTGGACGAGGATTTAGGGTATGTATATCTTGAATTTTGATTGAATGACTTATTTAAAGGTGTAATTAATTGATAGGTGGAAGGGGGGGTGGTCGATTCCAAGAAGGACCGCCTGAGCAAGTGATTCCTTTAGGCTATTTTTCCCATCCGTGCCAGAACGAGTTAGTTTGCAAAGTGACACTTGACGACGTTCCTTACTTTAACGCTCCCATTTATTTAAAAAATATGCAGCAGATCGGAAAGATTGACGAGATTTTTGGAACTTTGAAAGATTATTCGGTGTCTGTAAAGCTGTCTGATGATGTTAAAGCTAGCTCTTTCAAAGTTAAGGATGAGGTATGCATTTTGTTGGGTTTGGTGGTCTGATTGTTATCAAAATTAGAGGTAATGATGTTACATGGTTTAATTTTGGTTTCAGCTTTATATTGACCCAGCAAAACTCTTACCGCTGTCGAGATTTCTCCCTGGTAATGAGAAACGGGGTGGGGGCGGTCGAGGCCGAGGAGGGCGCGGTGGGGGTGGCCGTGGAGGTAACGTTGATTTGAGTTACCTGCAGGATTCTTTGTGATTTATTGAAGCGTAAAAATACTACGATTTAACTGTTTTTCAGGCGGTGGAAGAGGCGGGTTTGGTGGGGGACGAGGGGGAGGTGGTCGAGGGGGTTTCGGTGGCGGTGGTCGTGGTGGATTTGGAGGTGGTGGCCGAGGAGGTGGAGGCTTTGGTGGTGGTCGTGGAGGAGGTAAGACTAAGCAATATCTCTATGAGGTCAGTGTACTGTTCACAATGATATAAAACATTTTTATTCCCTACTTCAGGTGGCGGGTTTGGGGGTGGTCGTGGCGGTGGTGGTGGATTTGGCGGAGGAGGTCGTGGAGGTGGGGGTGGCTTTCGAGGCAGAGGAAATTAGTTTATCAAACATCATTTACTATCTTCAGCAACCCCTTACTATGACTTATTCAAATCCTACTATTATTGCCACTGACAGGAGATATTTTGACATTCATAAGTATATTTATAGGATGTTAATTTTATATGGAATAAAACCATCCGTTTTAAAAACAGGTTTCGAATTCGGTTTAAGTTTGTATCACTTTCAGATCAGAACCTTGCATTCCTTGTCATAGAGTAGATCTGGGCCGCTAAAAGGGCTTTCTGTCAAATAGGTTTACTTTTGCAAAGTTGCAAAAACTACAATGTTGTAAAGTTAAACTTTCGAAATTAAAAATGAATGGTAAAAATACCATAAAACAGTAGATTATTGGCTTTATCGGTAGCGATTAGCGAAAAAGGTCAGGTCAGAGGTCGGGAAACGTTATGACGAGTAAAGAATACGTGAGTGATTTTTGTTGTTTTTCTGCTCATGCAAATCTGCAAAATGTGCTCTTTTTTTGTGAATTCTTCAGTGATTTTTCGAAATTTTTTCAGACTTGGTCTTCCCTACCTCAGAATTTGTCGGACGAAGGGCAAGGGATGATGACAAGGAGCTTTGGCCAACCGGGAGCAAAGTTCCCTACTTGGGTCACTTTAAACCGGAATCTGCGGATTTTAGTATTTTTTGCAGTAGTTTTAATATTTTGGGGTATTTTTCGTGCGGTGAATGTTCTTCGGTCGGAAAGTGACTATTTCAATGAGATTAGACTAGGAAACGTAGGGTTTACTGACGAAGAGGGTCACAGTGACCCTTCTGACCTGGCTGTACCTAAGCTATCGTCGGTAAGTTGTCGGTTTTGTACCATTTATATATATACGGTATTTATTGTTATTCGGTTTTAAAACGCTCATGATTTTGATTTGTCTTTGTAAACTTGCAGACCTGGTACGAGGAAATGTGTTTTTCAGGTGGAAGGCAGTTAGGAACAAGTATTAGTGACATTTATGAAAAACTGGAGCTTATGAAAGGATCTAGTAATGCTGAGTGTCAGACGGTTTGGACCCTGTTTGATAGGATGTTTAGACTAGAATTGATTCATGCTCCTATTGTATTACCAAAGGACTTTCAAGAAGAGGTCAAAGGTTGGCTGGGAAATGATCCTGCTCTCTTTGACCAAGTTAACCATCAGGTTTGAAATGGAGATATTGTAAAGCTTTAGGCTTAAAGGTTCTCTTGATTTATGATGTGCTTTTGGTTACAGAAAGTTTACAAAGTTGTCAATAAGGACTCTTACGAGGAGACTGTGTTCAATCCTTTGAGATCTAGGCGACCGTCTTCAAAGACTACGGCTAATCCTTTGGAATACATCGCTGAGCTTTCCAATTCCTCTCAGGCTAGTTGTGATTTTTGCAAGTATAAGGATCACACTGCGGCTGACCCTTTTGGGAGGTGGGTTATCTTATTTGTATACCATTTATTTATAATGTCGTCTATTTTGCCAAGTGCAACAGGAAGTGATGCTAACATTATGTAATTATTATAATTTCAGAATTGAAAACGTATATTCATCCAGTGCGTCAAACACTTTTAAGTTAGCCAAGTTCCACGGCCTTTTCTTCCCAAGAACGCATCACCCATTAGACTTACCTCATGAGGTTATTGCAGACTTGTTTGTGAATACTAGTCAACAGTGGTTTTCCAAAGCACACGAAGCTGATACATTGCAGAGGTAAAGGGCAGTTTTTGACCTATTGATAGGCGTAACGTTAAATGAATGAAGTTTAATTACTTTATTTTTCTGATTTTAAAGATACCCTTCACTATTGTGGGACGTCTTGCCTCACGCTGGAGCTAGTCAGGTGCATCCGCATATTCATGGCATATTGGACTCTCATCAGTATGCAGGGTCGTTTGAAAAGCTCCATGATATCGCTCAGCGATACTTTGAAAAGTTTCGTAGATCATATTGGACGGATTTATTTTTAATTCATTGGGCACTTGGGATAGGAGTTTCCTATGAAAATACTGCTTTAATTGTTCCTCTGGTGGGTCTTAGTTTTTTAACTGTGGTTCTGAGAGTTTTTAAGTTTGGAATTAATTGATATTGGATTTTATGTAGTTCGCAAGGAAGGACCACGAATACGTTATAATTTCTAAATCTGTTGACGAAAACTTCGCCCATTTAATTTCCAGAGTTTTAGAAGCATACAGACAGCATCTCAAAGTTTATTGTTTTAGTTCCGGTGGAACGTATCCTGTGATTGGTTTACCGGTGAATAACTTGGATCGATATGAACAACCTGGATTACCTGTGATATTTCGATTTGGATCACGAGGAGTTTGTACATCAGTATCCTCTGATGTCAGCTCTTTGGAGTTGTACTCGGTAAGAAAAAAGAGGAATTATAGGATACTTTTGAAACAATAATGAGAATGACATGACAAAATATCTTTGTAGGTAAACAATATCAACTCTGATCTCTCAAAGACGATTCAAGCTTTTAAGAAAACAGTGACCTCACCTCCAGTGCTAAAGAGATCAGCCAGATCTTTATGAGCTACGCTATTTTATATTTTTCATTATATATCAGTTTATGAGCAATGCTGAACAAGTTTTTTTGCCGTCGTATTCGTTAATTACGTTAAAGCAAAACTACAAGGAATATTTTATTTTATTTACAAATGTCCGTCTTGCTATAATACATTTTCTTTAGCATTGTCGCTCCCCGTCATCCGTCAGTATTATAAACCTTAACCATTAATTTAATTTTCAAACAACTATGCATGTTTCAGTAACTAGTCTAAAATACTTTAAACAATCTCAACCAAAAATCTCAACCAAAGAAACGTCCTATGCCAGTGAGCAAGAGATACAAAGATAGTATCTAGAAAGTAAAAAGGAACAGTATCAAAAACCTTTCGAAGCCCATCACCCAAATTTTTATTTGTAAACCTAAAATTTTATGAAAGCGTAAGAAAGAATCATTTAAAACTGTTAAGATGTATACATTCCCTTTCATAGACTTGTCTGTACTCCATAAAGAGAAGTAGGTATACTACCTACCTTTTTCCTTAGAGTATAGAATACTGTTCTATACTCTAAGCCTTTTTCTGTCACTATGCAATCTTAATCTAAATGATAACATCTCTAATCTCTAAAAAGTTTATAATATAATACAAAAATGTTCATAATAATTAGCTAATAATACAATTCTGTTCACTACTAAATGTCCTACAAAAAGCTGCTCTACACCAGTGGGTTACACCGGCAGACGCAACAGGAAGGAAATAGAAACCAATCCATGAAAATTCCTCGACAGTCATTATCTGGATCGTAAGCAAGGAGACGGTGCCACTTATACTTCTGTTCACATCCACAGTCCCCTATGCATCGCTTGGTGGAAGTTTTGGCACAAACCTCTTGATGAATAGCTTGTTCAAAATGCTGAGTGTTAACAATTGCCCGAACTTTACCCGCACTGTTGGCTGCCCAGTATGGAGTCGTTATTTCCACCGTGGATTCACAAGAGTCAACCCTATAGTTAGAAATGTGTTATGAAAATAAATAACAGTTCTGTCACTCTAATAGTAGCTTCTAGTAGATTATTTTTACCTGTTAGATTTAGGCTGCTGGGTAGGCCCACCATTTCTTGGATTTACAGTTTGTCTAGCAGTTCTTACATGTCCTGAAACGTCTGTAGCATTTCCAACAACGCTACTACTATCAACATCTCTTTTTACCACTGGTTTCGGTTTACCCAAAATGTCGGGCACTTCGTCTTCAAAAACTTCTCTAGTGCTTCGTCTCAAAGAATTACCTCCTGGTGGACTGGAGTAAGCATCTGAACTCATGGCGAATTCTCCGTACATCCGTTTTATCAACGCTTTGTTCTGATCAATGAATTGTTCAATATTATCCCTGAAAATAAATGGGAAGATTTTAGATGGATCTTATGGAAGTTATCTTAGATTTCAGAAACTCCGTCAATATGTAAGTTAAGAACTTACAGAGGATACGTGTTTCCAGCCGTTGGGCAAAATAATTGGTTCAAACGTTTAATGCATGGCAGTCCACGGAGGATCTCTCCTCTGATTTCAAGTCCAAGAGCGTAGGACAAAGCGGTCCATAAAATCTAGGGAAATAAGTAGTATATTGTTAGCAAATATCTTTAGACTCAAATTGCAGATCAATCAAGCTATAATATATTCAGTCTTGCATATTTTAGTAAGTTGTTTCAATAGTTCTTGCAATTTCATTTCATTAGCATTACCATCAGCAAGGACAGCTTGAGCCTCCATGTAGAAATTATGTTCATTTTAATAATGATTTTAAGGTATAATACTTCTATCTCGCTCAAATAAATATATTTAAGGAACGGTTCCCTATAATATCCTGTTTTAACCTCAGCTCAGCAGTATCATTGTATTGCATGCAATTGTATCCAGTTAAATCTTAATGCTACGCGTTCTTATTCATAAAAAATAAACATTTTAAAAATCTTTCTTTCTCAGTAACAAAGTCCCAGAACTTTACACTATTTCCTTTATCGTGCAGCAATGCTGAATAAGCAATGACGTGTAGTTGTAAAGGATGTCGAACTTGACAATCCCTTGAAATCACACAAACTTCATAATAATTACTGAGACAGCTTCTTATAATCCCTTGAATAAACTTTAGAAATCGTTTGGAAATGAATTTGCAATAAAGTTGAACAACGTTGGATGTTAGAATTGTATAGTTGTATAGTTTCAATGCTTAACAATCCCGAAAGACAGGGATCCTACTGATAAATCAGGAGAGTGAGACAACACAAGGGTGTGTACTATTCTGGATAAAGAACCCAAGAAGAAAGAATTTTAAGAAAGGCTTCTTGGACAATACATCACATAATGGAATAAAAATACAGTAAACTTGATCTTTCTTAAGCTTTGTACACTTTCTGGTTGGATTTTGTGAATCAAATCCAGTTTTAGTAGTGGCACATGTTAGATAAGAATGATACAGGATAATCGCATCATGAAAGTAAGCAAAGCAAGCCCAAGATCATAGCATAATAATGATGTAGAAGTCTGAAAGAGAGATAGATATGAAATACATGATAATCTCTTCTGATGATGAAACCAACCCAAGGAGTATGTTTATTATTCAGTTTATTCCAACAAAAAGCTTAACTCTTTCCTGAGACTCATTTTGGTAAAAAGTCACGGGCGGCTGAACTTACTTCCAAGCAGAGGTGAAACCCGTTCGCGAACGGGAACGGAAAATGAACGCAAATTCGATCGTTCGCGAACGAACGATCGATC
>JAQFZX010003580.1:0-11642 GCA_034682405.1 Hydroisotoma schaefferi | reverse complement strand
TCCAAGGGTTTTTTTGGGGATATTTTCGAATTTTGATTGTTTGGCCCAAAAAACGGCCTTATCCGTTAAGCTTCTTTGCATCTAAATATTCTGATTGCTTTTACCTTTCTCTCGTTCTTTGATTTATCCATCCGTATATTGTACAGCTCAGCCGCTATTCATTTATCTGTAAAACCCAGCTGTCAAATTCAATTTCATCTGGTTGGGTAAAAGTAGATTCATTTTTAAAAGTAATGCACCGACAATCCCTTTTTTTATTTCTATAAAACTTGTACAGATTGCTAAAGACAACATCGATGGAAAAGTAATGCTTCTGTATATTACTTTTCTGTGAAGCGGAAATTTTCCCAATCGTGACGTTATATTCTAATCAGACAATCTCTCAAAAAATATAGGGAAAAGCGACCACATCTTTTTCAAACTCAGCACACGCTAATCGGGCAACATTTGTACTCCGAATTACAATAATAAAGCTCGGTCTTTTTTAAAACTTATCTCTGAGCATTAGTTGACTATTCAAGTAAGATTAAAGCTTCTGCAACCGTAAGTTACACATAATGTTACATAAATATATCTATGGTCAGGCTAGGTAAGACAAAAAAACGTAAAAAGGCTGGCGTAATTGTACACTCGAGTCGGGAGTACAGTATAGGAAAAGATCAAGATCGCTGAGAACTCGTGACTCGTCCTCAAATAATATGTCAGCTACATATGTGTTTTCAGTTGAGCTGTTACTGAAATTGAAATTGGTAGAATTGTTGATGGTAAAAGAAAGCGAAAGACCGGCTGAAGCAACAGAAGATAAGACGAATAAGACGTGTATTTACTCCATCTTCCTAGAAAGTTAAAGTACGAAAATAGTTTCCCTTTATGAGTTTTTCTGAAGGGAGGGAAAGGATGAGAACTGTAAAGGTGGATGAGGTATCATCACATGAAATGAGAATCAACATCAGCACACACCGAACAAATAGTCCCAGACCCGACAGACAGCTAGAGCTAGAAATGGTCTACTACATTCTGAAATTAGAATTTCCTCTGCCATGATTTTATCTTCCTTGAAAGACAAGTAAAGTGAAAGAAGGAATCTGAAGAATCGAATCTAATGCTAAGCTTTCTTGCCTTTTCATCGAATTCCTAAAACGAACCAGCCATCGATGAATACTTCTTTCATTTCACATGAGATGAGATTGTGAGGGGTGTGGATAAACGAGTTGTCTTTGGTGTTTTAATGGGAATATGGGGATACTTAGCTTCATAAGATTTATAGAATTAAAGAGAAATTCCTCTCATTACCTAAAAGTTTTCAGAATCGAACAAACTTCATAAAGGAAGTAAGAATTCTTTTAATAAGTTTTTAGTGGCATTTCCTGACTACCGATTTCCCAACTTTCTCTCAACTACTCAGGGCCAACTTTACACTTATGGAATATTAAAAATCCTCTTCTGTTCCCGTTATTTCCAAATCCAGTTATATTTAGCAAAGTTTCCATTCATGGTATATTATTTTACATGTATTTATGTTATAATTTTTAAATGCTATGATGACAGGTCGTTTTATCCGATTTGCGTGTAAAATATACTTTTGCAATGATATTTTTAACAAACTGTGCACTGTTACTGTTATGCTTGTGAGAAACAAACTCTTTGATTGATTTTAACAAAGAACTTCACATTTACGTTTGGCTATTTGCTTATCTTTGTTAACATTAATGAATCGTACTCTATTTTACACTTACTGGGGGCTGCTTTTAATTTAGTTTTAGGTACCCAAAAACATTGTTTAGGTTTTTCCAAACGGAATTTTTGTAGAAGAAACACTAGTATGAGCTTCATAGCCATAAAACTGCATTTAATTGGTCAACAAATACCGTCACAGTCAACGGTCAGTCACTTGACATTTAATTTAGTTTAAATGATGAGAAATACAAGGGAACCCTTGGGAAATCAAGCGTTTTATAAAAGACTAATTTGCCCTGCACCTGACTATTCTCTTTGATTATTAAAATTTTAATTTGAAGATACAAAACCGTACATGTTCCATGCACAAAGAAACAATATAATGCTAACTAAATCATATTTACTAACAAATAAACAAAGTGTTCCAACTAAGAAACATTTTTTATGCATAATACTTACAATTTTAACTAATGGGAATAGCCGAAAGAAGTAAACACTAACAACTCCAATTTCCATGTAGGTTGTAGTTGCCATCCTGGTAAAATTTGCAAAGCTTTTCAAATGGAAATCCTCTTTACATTTAAAAGTTCTGTGTTAAATATTAAATATTAAACTTGCATGGTATTCATGAAGAAACTATTGTTGTCAGGTATTAAACATACATTTTATCGTGGTATATGACTTACGACGTTACGGCAGAATATATGTGACATCAACAAAATATTACTAATTAATCCTTTAAAAATATGTTTGTCTGTTTGTTCGGGTCGCTGGTAGGCTAAGTTAAAATGATATTTTCTGTTCACGACCGTCTGTGAACTTTAGGCATAAAATAAAACACTCAAAAAAGGTACCTACGCTTTGTATTAAAAAGTGGCCTAGGTACATTTCTGTCATATTATTTAATACTGTTTAGGTTTTGCTGTTTCGTCAAACAGAAAGACACGGACAGGGTTAATGTCATTTACTCAAAATAATATTACATGCAGACTTGCCACCTCTACTTGGCCAGGCAGCGGAAAATGCTCTGTTTCAACAGTGAATAGAGATTATATATGTTTTGCAGTATAATCTTAGTAAAACTAACTGAAACATGGTTTCATTTGGAGACTTTTATTTCTCTAGGTGAATAGGGAGTTTTCTCCCTGTGAATGCTACGAATTTTAGTGTTCTCGTTTGCTTTCTTTTTTGCACATTCCTATAAACTTTCCTGTTATATTTTTCTCTGCATAGTTTTTCATTTAATTAGTTTTAATTTAAGCTTCCTACATGTAAATCTCGGTTTTGTTTTACTGCGGTGAACGTATCTGTCGGAATATTTTATTGCAAAACAAAAACTTCTGTAGGTAATCCAAGGTGGTCATGCACCTACCTTTCTCGTTCTCCGAATCTTAATACAGGCAAACCTTCATTAAAATAATAGCAAAATGAAAATACACCGGTTAACAAACAAGCAAGGTGATCCAACTAAGAATTATTTTCTGTGTAGTACTTTACAATTTTACCTAATGGAAATGGCTGAAATAAATAAACACTAACAACTCCAATTTCCATGCGAAATAACTACCTACATACTTAAAATTTGATAAACGGGCTAAAATAGGAGATAAAATAAAACTTAATTTAAGAAAAAGACAACCCTTCCTAGCTAAAGTCCCAAGGTCTTTCCCTGAGACTATGATTGCATAATTTGCTGAATAAAGTAACTTAGCAAGAGCCTAGCTACTTATAGGTCATTCAGAAACCGAGCCTGTCTTCTTCTTCTACAATTTACACTAAATTAGAGTCATTTCGGTTATGTTCACTTACTGTTTAGTATACGTTGCAATATCTAACAGGATGCAAATGAATCATTTATCTGAGTAATTTGAATTTATACCCGAAAAGTTTTGCAAAACGTTATCCTTTGGATGACAAATTGTTTCTGAGATAAGAACACAATTTCCTCTGGGAACATCCACTCTTTTTGCAGGGTAGGATGCTGGTAGAGAAAGCGGAAGGGTGGATGGATGATGAGAATTAAGTGGTTTCTTATGTGTGCAATAAGATAAAAAATATTTCATCCGTAGCTACCTCCTCTTTTCTCAATAATAACTTTAGCTATAAGACTGTAACCAGATAAGCCTAGAGCCTATATGATAAATGAGAAGTAATCTATAGGTTTGAGTAGGTGGGTGGTAGCTCCAGTGAAGTAAAAATGATGTGCAAGCCTCACAGAGACATAGAATGGTCGACCTCTTCAACATTTCTTATAGAATTAGAATATATCAGTAACTTGCTTACGAATATAAGGTCCAGCCATGGTCCACTCTAGACTGGTGGTAGGCATTTAATGGCCGAGGAAGTCAGTGGAAAAAAGTATGTATGGACTGACGTTGAGGAAATGAGGAAAAATGATAAAACGGTAGCTCTCATGCTCTCCATAAAAGAATATTATATATCCTTAGAAAAGTTTCCAATATGACGAAAAGTATAGTTTGTGAGAAAAGTAGCATGCGTTCGTGATAAATTATAAGAAGGGTATACAGAAAGTACAGTATCTTATCTGACGTGTCAGACTAGGAAATTATACCATTGATAATACAAATAGGATGACGGGAATCTAATTTATCGAGCTTTTAGTTGTTTCCCCTTTTCATTCCCCAGTTAATCTATATTTATCTACATGGCAGAAAGTTCTCATATCCTTTCATTTCGAGTCAAGTCGACCTGGCGTCAAGGTTGATAGCTCATTTATTGGGTAAATGAATTCAACATTTTCCTTAGGTATTTACCTTTGGAATAATGACAAAATAGAGTCTTCAACCAAGTATTAAGGTAGAAGGATGGGCAGCATTTGATTTTGATTGCAAGCCTGCAGTCATAAAACTATTAGCATGCATCATACCGTATTTCCGGAAATTACTCCCCCCTCTAAATAACTCCCCCTGCAAATAATCCCATTAAAAAATAACTCCCCTCCCCTAAATTACTCCCCCCCTTTTTTCCCCAAACTTCATAATTAAGCTCAGAAATGGCTCAGGATGCAAACGTAACGCAACGTAAAACGTATTGAGCTCAGTTTACGTTGGCTGAAGCATCCTTTACCTGAACAACTGGACGAAGGATTTAATAACAATACAATTTATATTAATGTATACAATTTATATACAATTATACAATTTTTGCATCAAATATATTTTTTATTCATTTTTACATGAATTATTATTTTTTAGACGGATTTAAATTATGAATACACACGATAACTGATTCCACTTTTTAAAACAATTTAAATCACAATTTGTAGACACTTCAACAATTATGTTCAATTAACATTTTAATTCAGATGCCAACCGGATGGTTAATATTTTCTAATCAAAAGGAAGTTTTTAGATTCTGCTCTACGAATTGCGATTAACTTGTTTGAAATTATGCAATCAGTTATCGGGTATTCCTCATTTAAATCCAGTTAGAAAATAATAATTCGTCTAAAAAACAAATGTATGTTTGATAACAAACATTTATCATATAATTCATCCAATTCAAGTACATTCAATTGAGTTCAAAAGACAAAATTGAGTTTTATCACCCAATTTATTTAAAACGAGCTTTTCCAATACAAATATTAAGTTAAAAAAAATTGTTTTTAAGAAAATTCCCGAAAAATCAAAGGTTATTTTGGTTTCAACTATAACCCCCCCCCCCCGGAATAACTCCCCCTCTAAATAATACCCTCCTGCAAATGAAACCATTGAAAATTTACTCCCCCGGGGGAGTAATTTCCGGAAATACGGTACATATTTTTTTACCCATCATAGCAGAGCTTATAGTCTCAATTATCTTGATTCGAGTTAATGGATCGGTTTATATTTCAATTTGACAACTGGTAACTTTTTTCGGCCATTCTGCAGTTTGATTTCCATCAGTCGTCAGGCGTTATTCGTCGACAGCCATTGTTTTAAGGAAACCATAACCAACCAACCAACCACGGCCTTACAATTGCTCACTTCGAACTCGTACCTCAATTTCAAAATTCATTACCTTTCCACGAATCGTATCCATGAACGGCCTTTTAAACAACAATTCTTAAGAACCCTTGAAACATAAATTTCCTGAAAAATGTATCTACCACTCTCAGGCTTTGTGAAGCATATACAAGTGACGCAAATATAAAATACGCTTGAAAAAAAATTTGCACAATGCTCACACATGAAACTTGTCAACCCCCCATGAACTTTTGCAAAACTTTAATACGAAGCATGGGGAAGTATTCGGCCTTCAAAAGAACCATGCATCTATTGTTTAATAAAGAGGGACAATGCGATGAGACAAAAGACTGATGGAAAGGCAAGGAGAAAGTGGTTGGTCTTCTTCGAAGAATAGAACTTCAACCAAAAGGCTGGTTGGTTCCTGTGAAACACTCATCCCTCATGCAAACTCCATTGGTCTCTGTGTTGTTGAATGCCTATATTGTAATCTAAAACAATGGAAAATTGGAATTTACGTCTCTTTGGCTTCATGGTAGGCCTCTTTGAACTTTCAATCATCCAAGACAGACATGCCCTGGTGATGTTTTGTGTTTATAGATCCTATCTTCTAACCACAGTCTTAACACAATCTCAGTCAGAACCAATAACTTTTCCCTTCAATTTTAAACCCATCTTATATTCGTAAAGTACGTTGTTTACTACTTGTTTTTACGTGAGTTTGAATTAGTGTAAAGTACAATAGAAGCAATTGCTAGATTACTAGACAGCAGAGATAAAATACAGAATCATTAATTTGACATGGAAAGAGGGAAAATCGTATAGCGTTAAATTTAGAAACTATCTATTAAGTTGAGTACTTTATTACAACTAGGGGTTATTTTATTACCTTTGCAGTAATATTTGGTAATAATACAGGAAAATTCACAAAGCCAAAGATAAGAAACCCTGCTGGGCATTCTAAATCTTATATCTCTCATCGTACCACTCGATTGCTACTCTTATATTTCTCCACTACTACAACTACTACCTATTGTAAGCTTTATTGAACATACTTAAAAGCAATACTTATCTTCATCTTAGGTCTTAGTGTACTGTATTGTAGATTGAAGTAATAAAGCCCTTATAGCCCGATGTTTCCGTAATCTAGGCGGGTAGTCCCGCATACGGGACAGTGTTGGTATATTACGGGAAGAAGTTCTTTCGAATTAATGTGCGGAACCTCGAGGCGTGAATTTTGCCGTCGTTGCGAATTACTTCATTAGATTCTGCTCTCCCTTCACGTTGCCTAAGCCCAAATAGAGAATAAACGAAGGAACAAGCAAACAGCGAGTACTTGTAGCAACGCTCAAACCTTTCATACCAAGCGAGGAGAGCTGAGCTGAAATGAAACTAGATCTGAAACGGGTGGTCGGGAGCTCCCAGAGGCTTTTTATTATCTTCAAGACTGGAAATGACTCCGAATGATGGACACAAAATGTACAAAAGAAGTAATCAGTCCACGTTTCCACGTCGTCTTAATTGTCCTCCGGCTCTTTGGCACAATACATAATACATATGTACATATACCATTCCGGTGGTACCCGATATTGTACTTCAAACCAAAACTCCCCATGGCCCATATGTGTTGTTCATAGGTCGGATGTAATAAGTATATCTTGTGGGGAGACTAACAGTATGGCTAAGAAACACCAGAAATCCCGTTGTGAACTGCTGTGGCTTAGATACATACATCCGACCCCCTTGATATTTCAGTCACCGCATCAGAGAAGCATGCGATTGTGTGGTGGCTTCGTTTCGTACTATTGCGTTGATTTCGATAAAAGGGAGAGCTAATTATTCAGATATTTGGGATGTTATTTTTATTCAATGCAGAGTGGGCAGAAGAGAGATCAACTTACAGGATTTTAGGAACTTTAAGAGAATACCTCCGGGTAATGAGATTAACTTGTCTCTTCAACTCTATGAAACTACGCTATTGGTTTAATTACCTTTCATAAATAGAAACAAGCCCTACCCTTCGGTCGCACCTCCTAATTTGGATGAACAACTTTTTTTTATTAGCCTACAACATAACTTTAAAGAGGATACGTCATATGCAGGGACACATCAAGAACTTAACTATAAATGGGATGACAGTGGGGTTGATGCAACCCATCCACCAACCAGCATTAGTATTAGAGAGCATCGTTACAGCAGAACCATTGCATTGTACTGTATCTGCTGCAAACTTACTGAAACTAACTATCGACATGGGCTTCCCGTTCGCCATCGCCACAATAGAAGATAGAAGGAAGGTACTTGAAACTAGAACAATGGAATGGACCGAGAAGCCGAAAGTAACTTTGAAGTTGGTCCTTGACGACGGTGGGTGGAATTAGGTGGAGTAAGTGGAACATTGATGGTTGCCCAATTTCCCATTGTTCTTCTGGTGAAGAAGGTTATCCAATAAGTACTTAAGAGTTGGTTGAAATAGCTTGGAAGATACGAACCAATATTTTAGTAATCATTAATATCAGCAGTGAGGCAAAGGCAACTTTCCCAGGCGGGCAGTGTCGGAATGTGTGGTAGGATTGCAGTAGCACGGTCACACCAAGAAACTCCGACACTCAGGAAATTAAATGAGCCACAAATAACCCATACTTTTACCTTAATTTCATCCTATTCTTCGTCTATTCTCTAGTAAAGGTAGTAATATTCGAAGTTTAGGTACCTGTGCTGCAATGTAGTATGGCTACGTTACATCGTTGGGGATGATGATGGAATAGGCTCGAATTTGCAGTGACGGTATTGTCTGGGCTTTATTTGCGATTTCTCGGGCGAATAAAGTTTCACAGAGTCGATTTATGAGCCGCTTACTGCCTGTTGAAGACTCATGGGGAAAGTTTGAAAATAAGGCTAGCAATAACTTTAATGGTTAGATTGACCTTCGGTCACAGCTTTTTTATTTAATAGATCTGTTATCAAGTTGGCCTATTTATTCATTCAGAGCTCGTTAGGGCTTTTCGGGTCTCGTTATGGCCCTATACGACACTTCTCTTGGCCATTAAATGAATAATCTGGTTACTATTTTGAATTGTTGTATTTTACGAGGGTGAGTTTTTAAGTATATCTTAAAATTCGAGTAAATTTTGTAGAGAAATGCCTTTAAGCGTTAAATTGAAGTTGAAAGTTCCAAATATGTTCACCCGTAAGTTAGTCAAAGTCAGCTATTCGCCCTACCTTTCGTTCGTGGTCATACAATTTAAACCGTTTAAGTTTGGTAAAACCGAACTCTAACTTTATTCTCTATGCATCAAAGCTATCCGTAAATCTTAAATTCAGCAATGCGAAGAGAATAGTCGCAGATTTCAGCAGTAAACTTGAAAATAGTCTTAAAAGATTAATTATTCATGGAGTAACAAAGAAGATCTTCTTTGCTTGTCTAAGAACGTGTGAAATATTCATACAGAAGAAGCCTCAAGCTCATTTTGATCTTTCACCTGCTTATGCAACCGCAATGTCCGCTGTAATAGATTGCCGTGGCTTGGAGAAAGAATATACTATAATATTCTGTTATATATATTCTGCCCTGAGTCCTCTATCTGTATGATGGAGTGGATCAAAGTCTCTTATAATGATTTTATTATTAAGGTAATTTCGGTTTGCAAAAGAAAAGTTGGACGGAAAAAAAATCTATAAATAGCTTTCTGTCCCCATTATTGTTTTCAAAGTGTACGTTTATCCAATTATCCATCAATAAAAAAAAATAATAAAAATCTTCAGCTTGGGAAAAATAACTCCAAAATTGAATTAACAAAATACGGAAAGTTAAGTTTACACATTATATTAAACAGTAAAGTATATTCCCAAATTTATTTTTAAATATATTTCACCTAACAGAAAAACACTTAACTTTAAACTGGAAATAAAACTTTACCCTGAGATGTCACTAATCCGCTGTCTGAGAATTTGTAGCATAAAAACCTCCTCCAAGCAGCTATATTAGCCCAGTTGATTGATATCACCTACGGGTGCTGTTCTCTCGTTTAACCCTCATCCGTTTCATTTTACAATTACAATAAAAGCGGCTTAGTTGGTTTCTCTGGTATTTATGTGGGGGCACAGCCCCCACACCCCGTACCTTCTTGCTCTTTCGTTTGGTTTATTCAAACCCGAGGATTTTCAAGCTTGTTTCAAAAACCACTTTTTAGATATTTTTCACCCTATTTGGTCCATCTTTCCCCCACGGGTAGGTAAGGTAAAACTTTGGATTTTGCAAAAAATAACCAGTTCTTTGTTACTTTTGTATAAAAGTAGAGCAACAACATTTTGCAAATTTTTCACCCTCTCTGGTCCATCTGACCCCCACGGGTGCCTGAAACTTTGGATTTGGCCAAAAATATTCAGTTCTTTGTTACTTTTAAGCAAAAGTAGAAGAACAATATTTTTGTAAATTTAGGACCAGTGGGGGTCATTTTGACGGGAGTCACTGCGTAGTCCGATCGGGCTGGTTTACGAACTTAAACCTCAAAATCAGCCCTGGGGTCACTATGCAAAATTTCGGAGCTGTGGTGGCATTATTTCTCGAGTTATCGAGGCAACACACGGACAGACATCGTGGCTACATAAGCCCATTTGACTGGGCTAATAACTAGGATAATACTGAATGATTCAACTAAAATTGTACAAACATTTCCCAAATCCCCGTTCATTTGAGGCATATTAAAGGCACTTGGCGAGTAGGAAGGAATACAGAAAGTTGTTTCATGTTTGGTGACAATTTTCAAAGTTTCAACTCCCCAGCCATCAAAAACTTTCTTACTTCGTACTTTACAAAGACTAAATTTTTAATCCAGGTAAAGTGTAAGTTTTATTAGAGAAGAAAGTCAAGAAAAATTCAAAGGTTGAGTAATCCTATAATAAAACTTGGATCCTTTCTCTGAATATCTTTACCCACCCACCATACCTTAGTTAACAAACCACTTAACGGGAATCCAAATATGCATTGAAACTGCTTGGGGATTCTTTGGGTATTCTTTCTCTTTGTCTTTACCAACGTAGTTGACTTTTAAGCCCCCCTTCATTCAAAGCTATGCATATAGCGATAAATAACAGGGCTGGTCATAACTAATGCTTAAACCGAAGTTAACTCTACACCACGGAATGATGATGACGATGTGAAGTGGATGCGTAGAGTTTGTTTGCAAGTAAATCTTCCACAATAACCCAATTAACTGAAGCCAGTGCCTAATCAAATTAGCATTAAATTAGAAATGCTCGAAGAAATTCAAAGGAAAACACTACCAAGCTGAGATGGAGTAGAAAGCAAAGACAACTAAAACATGATTGTTTAGTATTCATGACACGAACCAAACCTTATTCTGTAAGAAACATCAACTTCAACTGCGGCTTGTGCACATGAACAAAATTCTTGGCTGGATAAGGTAAAGAATAGAAGGATGGTGGCCTAGGTGGGTCGGAGGTACTCAAGTTACTTAAAATTAGTTCATTAGTTTCAAACATATCTGATGGTCTAAAGGTCCCCTATTTCTCCTGAGACAGTGAGGTGGTTGGTTTTCAAGCTTCTATTATTTCAACTTCCAACTTATTTTAAGGAATTGGGTACTTAAAGTAGGGTTGAAATGATGACGATTTGAAATTTCTCTAGAATAAAATTGAGATCAACAACCATGACTTTAAGACTGGAAATTGGAATTGCAGGAACTTTAGACTAGAAATTAAGAGGTAGAAGGCGAAAAGAACCATTGTTACATAGATTTAGCATGCTCCAATAGTTTTTACTTAAAGTGAAAGTTACTGATATTTTACGGTATACCTACCTAATTTCTCGAATGCATATTATATCACGTCAACTGGCTTACTCCTTCTTTTACGGTTGAGTTTGGGCTGTTCGTGAAAAACATTATTACACTAAGGACATTCAATCAATCAATCAATCAATGGTTTTATTAAGCGACAATAGTACAAATATGTAGTTAACAAGTAACATAAATCATA
>JAQFZX010003579.1:0-11645 GCA_034682405.1 Hydroisotoma schaefferi | reverse complement strand
GTATTCTTGAAATACCATGGTAACAAAACTAGGTCTAAAAGTTTGTTTGGATACATGTTTACCGACCACCCTGTATAGTCCATTTCTTTATACACTACCTCTGCAAGCTCCTCACTGAATGCTTCAACCTGAAGGTGATTTACTATCGCATTTCATAAAAATTCGAACTGGCCATTGCTGTGTTCATTGTACAACAGAAGCATATGTTATAGGTTGTGGGGATGAATTGAGTTCAGCGATCCAGTCGCCAACTTTTCCCGTCACCTAACTGTCAAAACTGTAACACCTGCAACGCTTTTGTAAAATGGACATTATTCAGCTTTTATTTATATTTTTTTCTTTTTTACAACTAGTCTTAGTCTAGAGAACAGATAAGGAATTGCTCTTTTTTTAAAGAAAGAAACAAGTGGGTAAAAACCTCCATCGCCATTGGTTTTGACTTCATGACATTTAGGAGAAAGGACAATAATGCCTCCAAAGAATTTCATGCTTCTGCTGTGAGGAAGAATTCAACAACTGTTCGTTGTTCAATTGCAAGGGAAAGTTTTTTTGAGCATGTATTGTGTCATTGTAAGCACTTTGGGTGGAAGACACACGGAATGTCACTTGCTTGAGTGTGTGTTAAGGAAAACATTTGAAGCTGCACAATATATAAAGCTAGGTTAGGTAGGGCAGGGAGAATTTCAATAAGACTTGTCCATGCTTCGCATACTATAAGTTTTCAGATAGCTATTACGACGCTATGTCCATAGGAGCATAAGGCGAGATAAAATGTGTGAAAGTGGAATTCAATTGGTTTGAAAATTGAAATGGTTAAAAAAAATGCTCAATATATTTGGTTATAGTTTACAGGGTGTTGGACATTTATTTCAATTCAGTGATCAATAATATTGATCCTTTGGCTGAATGTGTTTATTTTAACTACTAGAGCTTCTACTTGCTGGTCTACTTGATGCGCGATTGCTTAATACTCAGTTCTTGTTTACTTAAGAACAGGTAGTTAGACGCCCTTAGAAAACGGTTGGGAGACAGACGGAACTACATTATACAACTTCTTTGACTTGAAAGAACTGTGGATATTGTCTACTGAATTACGTAGACTTATATTTAGTTTCAGAGTGTGCAGAAAGTTAACTTATAATCACAAATATAAATTACTAACCCCCTATTGCGCTGCTGCGCTGCTGGCATATTTGACAGGAATGTTTTTGGACGGTTTCAAAGGAAAAAATTGCTGACAGTTCAAAGACACGAAGGGACACATGTAATAATGATTGTTTCTAATGGCAGTTTGTCAGCGAGATCAAAGGTGCTTTAGGTAAATTACAGTGTGGCAATCTGAAAGCCTGCTTGCACGTCAGGACGGCATCTGGTAAAATTTGGAATGTACTTATTATTTTTAGTGTGAGATCTGAGATGAGTTAGCTGTTTATAAATGGTTTTTGTTTTTGACGTAATTTAATTAAATATCCATCCGGTTTTTTCATTGTTTTTATCAAATGAAACCTCGAAATTTTAAAGAAAATCCTGGTTCGAGATGAAAGTCTGGTGTCCTATCTCAAATAGCAGTCCCCCTTTAATTACTACACATAACTCCATAACCCATAACTAATTATTGTGGGTTAAATTTGACGTTAAAAATTTTTATAGAGCCACTATTCGAGAATCGAGCAAGTCTGAGTAGGTTTGAACCCAACCCAGGTTGTTGATTTTAATACTTTATTAACCAAACGGAAATAAATGAGATAGAATAAAGTTTTATAGAAAGTATTCTACTTTAACATCTTTTAAAAATTGGAAGTTAACAATTTAAAAGTTTCTCTCTTGTGAAAAATGAAATCGGACGTCACATCGTGATAATTAATAAAAAATCCTCCACTCAAGCATGACGCCAGCAGAAGTATGCTGTTTATAATTCAGTTAGAGAAGATAAACTTTTTCAAATAACTTCTTTACTTGCAATATTCAGTCGAGAGGAAGGGTTTCAACTTTACTCGAAAAGTAGATCTAACCTAACTAAAGTTTCTTTGACTTTCTCCAGGAAAAGTTCCACCCAATGATTGCACTTTGTCAACATCTTTAAACTTTGTTTTCGCTTCCATGCATAGCAGTAAATATATTTTATTATGGTTGTTGTAAGTAAGACTGATACATCATAAAACCAAGTAACTGTACAGAAATATTGAGAAAGAATGACTAGCCAAGCAAATGATTTATTAATGTTCGCCACGAGATCTTCCAACTAACTTTCTCATATCTCAATGGAATAAACTAAAATACCAGTTTTCCTCCTCGAGACATTATTGAATGATATTTATTGTTTAGTCTGAAATGAAGATGAATATAATTTAGAACAATAAATAGGGAAAAACAAATTGGGTAAGGTCTTCACAAAACTATAATTGTATTAAGGTTGACATTGTCATCCTTAGACTCTCAAACCCCAGTATTTAAACTTAGGTTAAAAGGAACGATTTTGAGACGTGTTGTAGTTAAATACACTCTGTTTCTTGAACTGTACTACATTAATTTCCTGTGACTTCATCCGAACAAAATTTACTGCGTTCCTTCCAAATGCTGCCAGCTAAACTTTATTTATTAGTGGTAATCTCAATTATGTTTAATTCCCCCTTTACAGATTTTGCCTCGTATTTGGATGTTTTGCTCTAAGTGTTTTCTCAACAATTGAAGTCTACGAGAAAGTGGCAAGTGTTTCCTTATTTTATATGGAGATTGTTGTAGTGACGTGCTTCGCATCCGAATTCGCTCTGAGGTTGTGGGCTGCCGGCTGCCGGTCCAGGTACCAAGGAACCATAGGACGACTACGGTTTATGAGACGGCCTTTCTGTATTATAGGTACTAGAAATTCCTCTCACGTCAAACACTGACCTTATTTTTCTTCACTTCATTCATTTATAAAACTGGTAATACTTTCACTTGAAGAAAATGTTCCATATTCAACAGTGAATGAGTCCGATTAATATACGTACCATGCTTTATAACCGTTCTCGATAATAACTTCTGAGTTCATGCATGTGACATGTGTAGTAGAAGTAATGTTTGCCTAAAGACCGATTACGACGATTTGATGAAATATTTGATCAATGTGGCTGAACCGCTTGTCTTAAAGTGTTTAAAAAATTGTACCTTTTGTTTCTTGAATTTTGCAGATATCATAACGATTGTGGCCTCATTAATAGTGATAGCTGAGGGGTCAAGTGGTAAAGTTTTTGCAGCTTCTGCTCTTCGAAGTCTGCGATTTTTCCAGATTCTACGGATGGTCCGAGTAGATCGACGTGGAGGGACGTGGAAACTACTTGGATCCGTTGTATGGGCTCACCGTCAAGAGCTTATCACGACACTTTATATAGGATTTTTAGGATTAATACTATCATCTTTTCTTGTATATCTGGCAGAAAAAGACCAGGTGGATACTAAATTCACTAACTATGCAGAGGCCTTATGGTGGGGGGTGGTAAGTTATCATTTTTGTAGATGTGTATTGTTATTTTTTTTTCATTACTATTTTACGCCTTAACTTGTATAAATATCTGGTCTGGTATAGATATTTCAAAGATAATGAGCGCACATAAATCAAAAGTTCTCTTTATCGATTGTTAGAATGCAAACGCTCGTATTTAAACGATGGTATTAGTTTTCAGACTTGTCGTTTACAGACAACATACAATGTAGGTTATACGAGCTCAAAATAAGCTACTTTCTCCTTCAGTCTTTTCTGAAGTATTAGGAAGCAAATTAGGTTTTAGATTAGCATTAAAGAAATGCAACAGACACGTCAGCATATGGAGTGAAAAGAATATCAATAAATCTGATTATGGCGTAGTTTATTGATTCCAGATTCCAAAAGCGCAAATTGATACTTAAATTCGATGATTGAACTTCTATAAATATTCTATCACTTGCATTCATTCAGCGTCAGTTTTATAACCAGAGCCACCCAAAACGTCGTCTGTTCATTCAAGCAGAAGCAAAAATGTGTACAGACTTTATAAAACGATACATGATGCTGAGGAAAGTTAGATTGAAGAGTTTAAAGTGTTGGAACTGCATATTTTAGTTGATAATTGAAAAATGTAGGAGTAATGAAAACTTTCCAATCAATTAACTAAAGTATATTTAACTTTATTTTTCTGAGATTGCTCTAAATGATATACGAGAGACTATAGTCTCTAGATCAAGTAGAATAAATTATACCAGTTAACGCATAAATTAATCATACTTATTGGTTAGTGCCAAAGTCGTAGTTTACTGAAATGCAAGTAGGTAGTGTAAAATAATTCGTTTTTATCCTCCTCCATTAAACTAATCTAATCAATCAATTTCTTATTGGTACGTAATAAGGAAATTGCTATAAGGCATCTAGCAAAACGAAGCAGATCGAATCGTTATCCCTGAATTTTGTGTATTATTCTCATGCACTCATGCATCAATAAGAACTTTTAAATAAAGCTTTTGCTTATTTAACGCAAGTAGCTGACAGAGGGCGTGAAAGAAGATGAAATCAATTGTGATTGGAATTGGAGATCACAAATCACAAACTGATAAATAAAATGCTCCTTGAAAGAACCCATGAGCTAATAGATAATATGAAAATATTGCTGAAGAGCTGACTTTCCGAGTGTGTAAACAGTGCACGAGTTCAATTTTTACAGGATTATATTTTTTCATACAATAAAGCATAGTAAGGGAAGTTGGCCGGAAAAAACGAGAAACCTAATAATATTTCAAATGTAAATAATAAAATATACGATATGACAACTTCAAGAAAACAGTTTCAATTCAAGTGAATCATTTTTAAATTTTTTACTCTGTATTTTGACCTTTGTACATAAGAACATTTTCCTCGGGGTTTCTTATTTATTGAGAACTACTAGACCATAGCAAGTAAGAAAACATCCTCTCTGCCGCTGTACTGATGTGTACTACTCCGAGAATAAAACTTAGACACTTCAAGGGTTATAATACCCTTGTGGGAATCATCCATCATTTTCGTTTTATAGTCATGAAGCAGCCCTTGTGGGCCATTAAGCTTACCTGAGTAAAGTAAACGTAAGAGCACGTAATATCACCGTAGCCGTTTTAAAGGAACCTGACGTTGTATGTGGCTTCTTGGAATCTCTTTTATTGAATTCCTTTACCTTAAAGACTCGTCTTCCACCTTTGACTGAAACACAAATGATAAATTTGATACTTGTTGGGGGGGAAAAGGCGAAACACTGCAAAGTATAGGCTGTGTTTCTAAACATTCTATTGCATTTTTCAAAGTGGAATACACGACAGAGAGGAAGATTCATTCTTTCATTTTGTACTTTAGAGGTACATGGAGGCGAGAAAGTAAAGCTAAAATTAAATGCCGGTTTGCGTTTGCTGCGACTGATATGAATGATAATCAAAGAGTAGAGCGCTTTTGAAATTGAGCAATTTCTCTCGTTAGTAACAAATGCAAAAGCATATAATACAAATTTGCTAACTCAAAAGTGACTTCTTCAATTTTAATTTAAAGGGTTTTCCAAGCTTAAAGTACAAATAAACTCTTTTGGAGAATTATAGAGATTATACTTTACTTTGATGTTCTAATAAAAAGCTTTAAATTATTGCCTTCAGATAACTCTGTGCACAGTTGGATATGGAGACATCGCCCCAACGACATGGAGTAAGTGGAACTAAAGTTTAATACTGTTAACGTTTACGCTAAGTTACACACTTTCTTTCTTACACTTAAAAATGCCTTAACATCTTTTTTTTTGTTTCAGTGGGAAAACTCATTGCCTCTTTTTGTGCCCTCATGGGAATCTCTTTTTTTGCTCTTCCAGCCGTAAGTAATTATTATTATTATGCTGAGCACATAGCTGGGCACACTCCCCGGAGTGGTGAGGGCCCGAGTGGTGTTTTCGAGGGGTGTGGTTATGATTTTGAGCGAGGGAGAGGTTAGGAGTGAGGGGTCGTAAAAACGTGCGAGGGCGAGGGGTCGCGAGGGGTGTGGTGGTTAAAATGTAAGAGGGCGAGGGTAAAGAGGGGTGTGCTAGAGTTGAATAAAAAAATGAATATTGGTACGAAAAGATGCCTTCTAATTTCTAAATTGAAGCTAAAATTTCAGTATTCTATATGGTATGTTTATTATTTTCGGTTTATTTTGTGTTCAGCGTTCATTTATGCCTTCCTATTTACTTCTTTTATCGTGATTTATTATAATTGGATTTGATATGATATAAAATAATGCATGTTTGTAAGTCACAAGCATGTTTATCGGTAAAATTAACCTTTGATCACAGATTTTTGAAGGCTTTAAATCTATTTGTCTCTGTTTCTATAAAAAATTGAAACGTTTTGAAACTTTGGTGTCTCTGTCTGTTTTAGTACCTTTTTAAAATTAAAGAGAAATATCTAAATTATAAAATTACGAGGACGAGGGGTCAAGAGGGGTGTGGTGTTAAATTTTCAGAGGGTGAGGGCTGCCTAGGGGTGTGGTAGCAAAAAAGTAAGAGGGCGAGGGGTCCCGAGTGAGGGGTTGAGTAGAAAATTTTAAGGAGGGCAAGGGGTGTGGTGTGGTCTTTAAATGCCCAGCTATGATTATGCTCATAGAGAAAGTGTTCACAAAGTATAACTGCTTTTGTCGTTCCTAACAAGCTTTGCGTAACTAATTATAATCGACTTATAATACAATTTTCGGATGTAATTTACAATTGAAAAGTGGTTTAAATAAAACGTACTTTGAGAGATTGAGAGATCTACAGGAAGTACTAAAAACACTCGTCTCAAAAGTCCCTAAGTATTTGAAGGAAAACGTTTTGCCTTTTTCTTTGGCCTACGCAGCGTGGCCTACCTACATAAAACTCAGTATATCCCTAAAACTAGATTGATGTCTGAAGCTTCGAATTAAACAGATAATTGCTAAATCTTGTAGGCTGCAAAAGACTGATACAATTCCTCTACAAATCAGATTTAAGGTTCCTTTTTGAACTTTTATGAAAGAAAGCTTAAACCAGCTTCCAATTCTAACAACTTAAACATTTCGACTAATGAATTGTTTTGAGTGTATTTTAATCTTTATCTTTTTAGGATCAACTTGATCGAATTACTTAATCTAACTTTGTACACACAGATAATGGCATGGACTCATTCTCAATTTTCATATAGAGAGATAAATGGCGACAGGAGAAGTCATAAAGTCATTTGTTGGAAGGGTTGTAAAAGGAGAAAGCACACTAAGACATTTGAAGAGTGATTGCATATTGACAAAATGAATGTCATGCTATAATGACTTTTAGTGTAATTTTGCTTTAGCAGACTTTTGGAGCCAAAGGCAACCAGTAACGAAGGAAATGGTTTCCTTGCGTATGTGTCCCTTCGTCGTCGCCATGTTCATGTACTCATATAAATAACCGTCATCATGTCATAAACAGAGGCCAGGACATGGATTATCGTTGCCTTCTAATGGTAGTAGTGAGTGGACGTCATGAATCGTTTATTTGTATGTAAAAACAACACGGACCCCGGACCCAACCCTCTGTGATACTGATTTATAAATTGAAAACTGACACGTCCGCTGTCAATGGCCATGTCTACCGCGTTTTTGTTTGTATGCAACAAACTGCCGAATCCATCAACGTCAGAGGGTTTGAAGGGACGTTGAAAGGAGCGTTTGCTTTACTTTGCAACGAGCAGTGGGATATGACATGAGAACAGTAAACATATAAAGTTTCTGCAATACTTGATGGGTCAGCTCCGCTTACTTCCATTTTGAATATACGAGTAGTTAACGTGCATTAGTTGGTAGGATCACCCTTGTTGTTTGAGTTTTTTTTAGATCTGCAGGATAAACATTAACGTTGAACGGAACATCAGCTAAATGTAAAAAACACAAATGGCTCAATATTCGATCAGTGTCGGCCGTGATTCATTTACACTCAGCTTTCCGTAGATTACTTTTTTTTAGTAAGATGGTGTCTAAAATGCATGATAGATCCACACTTAATTAAAAACTACGATAAGATAGTCAGATATCGGTAAGTTATTTAACACTTTACCATTATAATAACGGATCCGCAAGCTGACTAACTAGATACCCTTAAAGTAGAACGGATGATTATACTATACCTGAAAATTTCTTAGACTGACCATGGCACTTGCAGAACATCCAATAAAACTGTTTCAAACTCCAGGAACGCTCTCAAAAGTATTGGGTTAAAGCAATAGGAGAGGTCGTGTATAACTTCGACATGTCAAGAACCGATAAATTGTGGTAGAGAGCATAGCAGATTTTTTAACGACTGACAGCAATATTAAATAATCATTTTTAATTCAGTTTATAATTTATCTCCTCGTCTACTAGTTAGTACCTTAAAGGATTAAAGTTACTCGAATTCTAATTCCGAGCACTAAATTTTTTTATGTGTCTTGTGTTTCTCTTCAGAGGAATCAGTAGGATAGAAATGAAACACGACACAGTTTATTGACTAATATTTCATCATTCATGTCTGCTTTTATGCAGGCTATATATCTATTAAATAGTTTGACGCGCTTGTAAATTTTTGTGAGGTGCAATTTGGAGAAAGTTAGCCCTATTTTATAGTTCATCTAATTTGGGAGAAACTTAATGATTCATGAGGAATGGAACCATTTAGCTAGCTTGTGGTCAGTAAACCACTTGGCTGTCATTTAGAATGGCAAGCTTCTAAATTTTCATCGGCGATAGACAGTAAAAGTAATAGAGTTTGACTTTATTGAGTGACCCAAAAATTTTATTTAATACATTTTCCGTCTTCATAGTTTTGTAAGAATTGGGTTCTACACGTATATTATACCGTCAACTGAATATAAGACGTGCTAACTAAATAGCGGGTCAATCATGGCCTTATGCACAACTTAGCTGTACATTTAGGCAAGAGAGTTTTAAATTTTAAGATTTAGTAGTAGATTTATGTATGAAAGTAAAGATAACTCGCCAAATATTGTTCTCATATAATCTTGCCTTGTAGCTATACTGTATAGAAATTCCATTGTTTTTACGTAGACCGTAAAATCTAAGTCTACCTATGTAGATATTCGCCTTTGCTACGTACATTCGTAAGAAAACATCTTACTGTCTCATATAAAAGATGACGTATCGGTTTTTCTTTAGTTTGGGGGAAAAGATACAAACCAAGACTTTACTTTACAATCAGCAATTGCATTTCTCGCTCTCTTCTAATCTATCCAATCCAGACGCGTAGGGTAGTTCTACAAAAAGAAGCTTGGCCCAACGAAAAACGAAAAAGGATAAAGGTTTATTTTTATATTAAGGCAGAAAGGATAAACAGGAAGGTTATTTAGAGCTTTTGATTCAGCATAGGTTTTGTACAAAAGGCACCTGGGAACTCTTTATTTTATTCAAATTGATGTTCCTGGTAGAAAAACACATAATACTGAATGAATGCTACAAAACGATTCGAACCTTCTTGCATTAATGGACCAAATGAGCCCGAAGTGCTTTCTCCTGCAGCAAACTATCCAACCGACTTTGATTTCTTTCCTCTAGTAGTGTTTGTTACCTCCCAGTATGATATCTTAGTTTTAATGATACCTGATGCTCAACTGAGCGTTCACAAATTGCCTTAGCATACGTAGCTTTCTGGCATGAATTAGATTCGAAATCGTCAAGATCGTTGTAGATCACAGCATACACTAAATTGTAACAACCAAAACTCGTGGTATTTCATTCACCTTGTCTATGCACCTTTTTTACTACAAAAAGGGGCTTTCGACATGCATTTCAGTTTCACTGAGCAATGTATGAAGTTTATGATGCATCTTATTGATGCTCAACCATTATAAGTTAAGTCGGATTTTTACCCCAATTTTTTTAAATAATGCTCTCGTCTGTTTCGTCGATAATCGACGATGGGGTTGCAGCACAATAACTTTGCTTATCATTGCGTTGCAAAGCCCGCTGCCCCATAGTTTCTTTTTTTGCTTTTTGCTTTGATTGATATTGATGAGTCCTTGTATAAACCTTCTCAAGGGAATCCTTGGGTCTGGCTTTGCACTAAAAGTCCAACAACAACAGCGTCAAAAGCATATGATCCGAAGAAGGCAGCCGGCTGCAACTTTGATTCAATGTCTTTGGAGATGTTACGCTGCGGATGAAAACTCCTGTTCCGTCGCAACTTGGAAGGTTCATTTGACGCCCCTTCCTTCTCCTCCGGCGTAAGTTTTTATTACTTTTTCTTCGAAAATTACTTCCAAGTTTTTCAGTCCTCAGCCTACTTTCTCAGAAATATATTGCAAATTAGAAATAATAAAATATGGCTTTTAATGAAAATGAGAAACAGAATTAATGTTCACTGTAGGAACTTCAAATACCTAGTATACTTTACGAGGCTAGGTTGTCTGCTTAAAGTAACTAACTTCACATGTTACTGATGGGCCTACTATTGTAATTTCATTTTTCTTCTACTTGGTATTTCAAAGGGCCAAGAAGAAAGAAGAGACAAGACACAGGAAATGCTTCACTGAGTCTAAATACATTTTATATTCTTCGCATTTTTATTAAATAACTGCATAGCAAGATATGAAATAAACTGAACACTATACATAAAACTACAAAACATGTTGCGCAACCAATAAAAGTAAATAAGGTAATTAATATACAGTCCCTTAAATACACAATGAAATGAAGGCTAGCTAAGTAGTAAGTGGTGCTAGCCAATTTACTGCTGTTGGGCATTCTCTAAATAAAGATTTAATGAAGCGAAAACAGCGTAAAACTCAAGATGACCATTTTATAGTGTTATTTTCGGCAAATTGGGCAACATTAATTAATTTATAATATTGTATGGAAGTTGAAACACTACTTGTAAACATATTTTGGTACCGGTTCAAACTAAAAATTGTAGCCACTTAAGAGGAGCTGTTTTATAGTTACATATTATACTTAAGCCTTGCTCCCTTTACGCACCATTATCCAATTCCGTTCTCTCATCCTTACTCAGCCTTCGTAGTTCCTAAGAATATATACAAAATACAAAGTTATGTAGCCCCCACAGTTTGAGTCAGTGATCATCATTGTCATTGTCCCTCCGCAGGGCAGTTGTAATGTAGATGTAGCCATGTAACTTTTGATGCTCCATATCTTAACTGCATTTCTATAAAAGCCTCCACTTATTTGTGGTATTTTCTCCCCACTTTTGCTAAACTACTAACTAGAATTCTAATACTTTGTTCATGATCAGAACTATCTACTCCATTTGTCCGTTGCCCTTTTTAGACATCTTTAGACGAGCTTTAGCCGCAAGAAAATTGATGCGTTTTAGGTTTGCACTGCTTCTACAACAGCCGTTCTGGTAGTGGTTATTTTTTTAAACGATTCCCATGCGGCTCCGGAGACCAGATAATTATTTCGGTTATGAGAACTTGCCGGATGTGTCCGCCCAACCAACTTTACATCCATAGCCTATATGAGATGGGACTTACGATACAATTTTCCACGATCCTGCAGGTTGGATCTGGTAAAAAGCAAACGCAATGAATCAAATTCGACCCGACTTTCCCCACGCTTCCATTCGTTTCCTTTTAGCCTGTCTAAGGCTTATGTAACCACGGCGTCCGTGTGTCCGTCTGTCCGTGGGTCTGTCTGGGTCCACGAT
>JAQFZX010003578.1:0-11650 GCA_034682405.1 Hydroisotoma schaefferi | reverse complement strand
GTACTAAATTAGATTCATGTCGAAAACAGAGTTTGTAAAAGATTGAATGTGTTTCTTAATCACACGAGTACGTTCTCAATGCTCGAGATTGAGATAGGCTGAGTAGCTGGATTGGTCAGAGATTAGATAACTGGATAGTTTTTCTGTTAGACGAATAATAGGCTATTATTCTTCTAACATAAAAACTAAAACCCTGATTGGATTGAAGAAATTGTTAGTCTTAGCATAAAAACGCGCATAGTTTGAGATTCTTGGCTGCAAGTCAATGATGTCCAAAGATAACGTAGACAGAAACTGAGACAGAATGCAGCATAAGGTGATTCCACTGGAGGTGTCTTATGAATTTAATAATGTAAATGAATGCTTTCTGGTTCCTATTTCTTACGCTTTCTTAATTTAGTTGGTAGTGTCAATTCCTTTATTGAATCATCAAAACATAATTGCTTAACATTAATAGATAGCGTATAAGTTTGTTGGTCTTTTATACCTAAATATTACTTTTTAAATTCAAACTGATATATCATGTGCCAGGTATTAAATAGTTTACGAAGATGATGAACAACTTTCTTAACTTATGTTATGAATAAAATATAATTGAACAACTTCTTACAAACTATTGAATCACAATTCCTCCAATTAACTATGAAAAGACGAGTTTATACTAGGACGAGGCAAGGGGCTATAAAATCACGGCATTTAACATTATTAGTTTGTCTTAAAAATGCATTATCCACTAACTTCTTTCCTCTTTGTTACTGACTGATTGGTGAATGACCATTATTTCTAAGGGATTCAAGTCCAAACTTTGAGCATGGGTAACGAATAAAATATGCATGGAAGGAAGTGAGTGGTATTAACAGGAAACGAAGTACTTCTTTCATTGTTTCGATAATTATGTAGAATACTTTATTCAGATTTTGCTGATGTGAAGATGAACCGCTAAGGCTAAAGATTACTATTATAAACGGGAAAATGCAATACGTTTTTCATCTAATCAAACACTATTAGGGTCATTATTTTGCATATCTTTATCTGTAACATTATGCATAGGAGTTAGGAATACCGAGAAAAATAACCAGTAACCAGTCAAAATAGCTTTATGTTCTCAAATCTACTGGAAAGATCAGTCATTAATTATAAGACGTCAATATTACGACAGAAAGAAGACATCAATATTACGTTTAGCAAAAATACTTGATTCCGGTTTCAGTCTCTACATGGCAATTCACAATCTCTGTTTTTACTTTCTGTCTTCTCTTATTGGCTGAACTACAATAAAACTGCAAAAAGTGGTTTAACCTACATGCCAACCAACTGCATTCTGTTTAAATCCATTGCAACATTTACATTGCATACTTTTTGAAGTCGATCGCTACTAGGTATATGCATCAGGTATTTGATTCGATTTCTTGGCATTTAGGCATATTTCATTAGTTATATTTTACTTGTTTAGTTGGCTGAATTAAAATATTTAGTGACAAAATAACTTACGATAAGAATTCTTTCAATAATAATAAATAAAAAAGTCAACAAAATCTGTAGAAATATTTTTTAAAGGTAATTTTCTAGATTATGATAACAACACAGTCACTATTATATGCCGGTAGACCCTTTAAATCCTACCGTACCGTTGAGTAACCTTTGACGAATAACATTCTTGCTTTTTACCTTAAAGTGGTTTAAAAATTAATAAGACATGGACAGCCAGATAAGTATTGCATTGGACAACGACAACGGGTTGCTATATTATTTAGTAGATTACTAAATTAGTAATGCTAATGCTCAACAAGCCTACAATGAATAGAAGAAACCCTACCCTACCCAGGAAATACAAAACGAAGAAGGTTCCCTCAATAAAATTACAATGAGGTAAACATGTAGACTAGAGCTCATTTCTTCGCACGGTGGAATACATTAACGTTAAATTTCTTTATCCTCGAATCGAAAATCCTTACCAACATGAACGGATTTCAAGAAGACGGCCTAGTGGCAAATTCATTTAATATATCACGAGCCATTTCAATGTCGTTCCGTGTAATCCCTAAAGCCCGAATCACCAAGTCTTGCGAGAAGCCTTCTCCTGTCAATTTAGCGATATAATCCATATTTAGGTTTTCATAAGAAGTACAAGTGTCACTTGATCCATTTTCTACCATGTCTTTCATCTTAGCCCGCATATCAAACCTTTCGCGACTTCTACCTCGTCCAATGTCTCCCGTGTTTTCATAGTTCGGTCCCTCTATTTCTGGAGACGCATTTTTATTTGTAACAACAGGCACTGCATGGGCTAAAATTTGGTTTAAAGAGTCTGCAGGACAGTTTGGCAAGGGCCCATTTGTATTGGATACTTTAGCAGCCTCTACTCTTCCTTGAGGGGGTTGATTGGTCGTAATTCGTGAGCTTGCTGACATATTATCTGAAGCCACTTGAATTCCACTAAACACATTAGTTACTGCAGCTGGCTTCTTACAACCAACGACCACTCGAGTAGAAAAACTTGAAGAGGGTGTTCTCTCTTTACCAGAGTTTTGAGGATGCAAAGAGTGCCTTGGAACTGATTGTAGTAAAGCTACTTTTGCTGAATTGCTAGAACTAGGAGCAGTAGATGTAGGTGGATAATTTTTTATAACAGCAGGAGTGGACACTGAAGTATTAAGGGGCAATAACTGTTGTTGACTAGAGTTAGGTGATACTGCTGATGAACTTGGACATGATTTAGGAACCACTAAGTGCAAAGGTTGCGAATTATTTAATGAAGGGCAAGATTGGTGTCGAGTTTGAGGCTGACTTTGACTTTCTTGCAACAGGACTTGAGTTCTTGTAATACCCGTTCCTTGACTAGACAATCGTAGTTGTATATGACTCTCTGGGGGTTTAACTGACCCACTGGGAATTACTGAAGACTGCAATTGGCATGGGTTGGAATTAGAACTTACGGGGATCACATTCTTAGGTACATCATAGCCGTTTTCTATAGCTCGATCTGTTAAAGAAAAATCTAATGTCATTTTCTGAACTATAAGAGTGCAACTGCTTGACGTAAAATTTAAACTACCTTTGTCTAAAAATTCTCCAATCGACTGATGAGTTTCTTGAGTACTATTTGATGGTACGGCAGGGACGCTATTTGAGTTTGAAGGGGCATTTACATTTTGTGGTTGGAGAATACGATGCGAAGAGTCTGTCGAAAGTTTTCCAGCAGTTTCGTTTGTTCTGCGGACATAAGCAAACGGCCTATGAATTAAGTTTGAAATATGAATTTATGAACGACCAGTCACAATTTATTACAGAAAAATAATATACATAGCGTTTTTGGGATTTACCTCGAACTGGCGCAAGGTATCGGTTCAGAAGTTGGTTTTGAGGAGGATGGTTGCGACTGATTTCGAGATGGTGACGCCTTTCGCGGAGGTAATGGCGGAGGACTTGGCCCATTTACGACAGAATGGGGAAGCAAGGAAACTGACCCAGGACCGATTGCAACAGTACCCCCACTCCCACTACTGCTACTACTAGCACTACTTCCGATTCCACTAGTGTTTGAACTATTTTCGGCTCCAGTAAAACCATCCACCGGTAAAGATTCTCCCGCAGAGATTCCCCGTCTAGTCATTCTTATACTAAATTCTGGCTCATGGCATTCTCTTCTTAAGGGCCGTGGAGACCCCTTTGGAGTCGTTCCAGGGCTTCGGATGCAACCCTGAAAAATTAATTAAAGTATTCATAAAATACAGTAACCATGAAGGAAACTCAAACAAATTAGTTGATTATCTTACTAACATTACTTCTCACTAATATTCTAACTTACTCTTGCATCCGGAGTTTCTGAGCGAGGAGAAAGGGCAAGTGCTAACAATGAGTTGTTAACGTTGTTCCAATTACTTCCATCCTAACAATAAAATTCCATGTAATGTCTCTCTAGCTGTGCATAAACTTGGAAGAATGATACACAAAAAATGTAAAACTAAATACAGTAACAATTAAAATGATAAAGCCTTCGTAATATATCAAGCCAACCAAACGAAGAGGAATTTAGAAGAAAAAAACTGTTACTGAACGTATTAAAACTTAAAATAAAATAAAACAAAATAAATTTTAATTTGTATTGCTTCTGATTTTTAATCTGTTAATTTCATACTTAGGATTAGTTATTTGATAAATATACATTCCCATTACCAGTTAGTGCTAAACCATTCGTGATAAATACAAAGACACAATGAACATGCGATTACGGGTTTCATACAAAGCCTATATGAACCCATTGGCAAATAATAATACTCTTTATCAATACACATATTCAAGTGTAGATAATTTAACCTTTAAAAGATCGCAAAACTTAAATGGACTACCAAGTAGTAAACAAAAGTAAAGTAAAAACAAAAATACAAGGAAAGATTGCTACGTTTGGGACTATTTGTGATCATGTAATTGAAAATACCACCTGGTATGCAGAACAGCTAGGTAAAATTGCTGATTACACTAATATTTTCAGAAGTTAATTAGACGTATAGTAAAATTGTATTAAGAATTATTGATTCAGGTTGTTGTAAGAGAGCAATTGAATGTCTAGGCCCAATGACTAGTTACTCAATAACTCTTTTTCATTCGAAGGTAACATTATTGTTAAAATCTGGCCATTATACCGCTGCAGAATTAATTTAAATGAATAAAACTACTGATAATCGACTGGAATGCTAGCAACTATTTAAAAAATTTGGTTTAAAAAGTAACTCCCATGTTTAAAATATACAAGCAATGTAAAGGAACTTAAGTACAATAACGAAATTATGACACAGAAAAGCAATGTGTTGAGTTCAAAATGACATAATACAGTACAAATAATAAATAATTACATTTTCACAATAACACAATCTAAACAAAAGTCCAATTACTGCTAAATAAAATTTCGAGCAAAAAACGATTAAATGTGTTAACTTTCAACCAGATTCACACTAAAAAGAGCGGATCTGCAAATGGATAAATCTAAATCCCCGGAGTTTTATTATACTATGCATGTAATCACAGAAGAGTAATTTTACAGATGGTTTCCTCTACCTCATCATCTTCTTCGAACTCTACTAGGTTTCCTGTGGATCCAGCTTTATGTTGCCTTCTTGGATCAAAGGGGTCTACTACAATTGATTCAGTTCCTTTAATTTCAGCACGACAGAATGGGCACCCTACTCCGTCTGATTCCTAATTTATAATAATAAAATAAAATTCAAGTAGATCAGTATTTTTAATAAAAAATAATACAAATTAATACAACAAATATTAGTCTTTTTACCTGCCAAGATGTTAAGCAGGGTGTGCATAAAAGATGACCACAGGGCTCAATACGAATGTCCTTATCATTTTCCGCGCATATTTTACAAAGCTGAAAAGTAGAACCCATCTCACAATACAATTCGTATTGCTCCTGAGTAACCTTAACGTGGTCCTCAGGAGTCAACTGAACCGCAGAAGACAAATCAGGGTTTCCATTCCGACCGTCTGGGTACAGGTAGCTATAAAAAATATTTTAAATTCCATTGTTCAACAAACGCATCACCGTATTGGTTACTGGCAAAATGATGATATAATATTATGCTATCGTATCGTTCAATGTGCTTGGTTGACTTACAATCCCTCTCGATAACCATCTAGAAGAGCTTGGCACAATGATTTGTTTTGTGGAATAGTTTGGAGTATATTTCCGTCACTTGTTACATATCCTATGGCCCACTGCCCCAAACGAGTACAGCTCAGACGAAACACGTAACTGAAAATAGAAAGAAACGTCGTTAACCTTCTGCCAACTGGGTTGGAAGTAAATGCCAAACATTATTTGTCATTAAATTTTAGTATCAATATAATGCACACACCTTCCCGGCTTTGTAATGTATTTTTGAAGCCGGGCTTTAACCTCATCATACGTTAAAAAGGCCACATATCCGGGATGGGTGACAGCTAAAATCTGCCAATTACGCAGTAATGTAGACCATGGCTGGAATAATCTGTAAATACAACATTTACCATTACAGTTAGGATGTAGATGCAGGTTACAAAATTCAATTTAAAAATGCTGCAGGATGGTTATAGCTGACGCCTCTGAATTGTATGGCTATGGATCAGCTTGTTATTCTAGTTACCTTGTGAAGACGTCGAATTCAAAATTTGATATTGAATCGTTGCAGGTTAAGTCTATTGTAGATTTGAGTGCCATGGCTTCTAACCCCGTACTAATTGGATGAATTGCACTTAATATTTTGCGAAAGTCTTTCCAATAAACGGTCGTTCTGAAAATAAACCAGTTCCTAATAATAAACCACTGACTAAACATAAGCCGAACAAGTTGGCAGTTTTTGGGATACCAAATTCCTAATTGCCTTAAAATATTGTCGAAGTATTCAGTACCTATTGCCAAAGTTGAGTTTCCAGAAATCCGCCGCATCCGACTTAGTAATGCGAAACTGGTCACCGCTAAAAACTCCACTAGGAAAGAGAGCCTTCAGTTCACTTAGCATATGGCTGAATACCAAGCTTAATTTAGTAAGGTTTCGTCTGTAATGTGAAGTTTCATCGAACATCTTGTCCTTTCCTTCTTTGAACAGTTTAATCGCTTGTTTGCATTTATTCTGTAGATTTTCTATGAAGAGTCTAAAATATTCATTGTTGTTGAGTACTAGGATTTTGTCTTCATATTTGGAGTAGATAAGTCTCAAGTGTTGGTAAGTGTCTGGTAAGATATCCAGAATGAAGGGAGGTGAGTTTTTTAGATTCATTTTCGAGTGTTGACAAAGCTTTACTACTTTGTCCATTAGCTTCCATGTCTTCTCCAAACTCCTTTTGTCAATGATAAGCTTTGGAGGAGCCATTGCTTCAGAGAAAGCTCCATGAATTTTAGAGAACAACGACGTGATGTTGTTTTGTGATGGAGGTATCTTATTATTACCCGTGCCCGTACCCCTATTTTGGTTACTGGCCATGATGCTTCTAACTTTCATGACCAGAGCATAATAGATATACACTTGGAGATGTATCAGGAAGCTGACGAAGTTAATACGAACAACCAGGTGCTTTATATTAGAATTACGATTAATTAACAGTTAATGTGCACTAACACATCTCTTTAAACATACATTTTAAACACAGGTTTTGTTATTTAATGGAAGTATGCACGACACCGCGTACACTCGAAATAATTTTTTTTTGCTTAAGCTCTGTGTAATGTGCTAACAGGGTCTTTGAAGTTGAAGTGGAATATCTCCTTGTTGCAAAAAACGGTCAACCTTTTTGTCTTCCTGCAATTAATTTTCATACGATACTCGGTAGTTGGTCCATGATTTCTTTGCTTGTTTGTCGGATTCATGTGAAGTTGTAAATTGACCTAAGACAAGAAAACTGGGAACAGTGCAGAGACGTCCGTCCACTCGGCCTAGCACTTCACATTTATTAATGCGCAACTGTTTTTTTTATCCAAGTACAGTACTTCAGATTTACAGCAAGCGATTCAGGTGAGGAAATAAATTCTCACTGCAAACAATAACGTATCCACTTGATGATCACTTTGAGGTTCGTATCGCAATTAAGCTAAGTTACTTCTCTGGTATGGGTGGTAAGTGTCTCGTCTAAATCTGTAATGAGCAAAGGAAGACAGAAGTCAGATTACAATTTCAAGACAGTGAGGCAAGATGAAATCATCGCAAAAATTAAACTCTTAATTTGTAGTTTATTTACGCAAACGCTTATTGAATACAGGCTGAAGGTAAAATTATTTACAATTCATTACTTATGTTTTATCACGAAACTAATTAAAAAGTTAACCTATGCTTTCTTTCAACCTTCCAATTAACTATGCATTCATCATTAATTACAACCCCAACCGATTTTCTGAATCTGACTTCCTTACTGCTACAATACATGTTATCCGCTTTTACAATCTTGAGCTATGCTACACTACACCAATCATGGATTTGAATAGGAAAGGAATTCTTTCCTCCCTGTTCATGCATACTTGAAACTTCTATTATTTCAATTTGTATGAATCTTCAATCTAAGTGTTCATTCAAGAAAGCTTTTGGAATCCAATAAATCCGCTCAGCTTTGTAATAAAACTACAATTCTCTTAATTATCTTCAGATCCTTTTAGCTTTTCAATGACTTGCAAATGTAATATTATTCTTCTATCGTAATCATTTTCATCAAGATCAAAAACAAGACAGAACTATTTCATTCCAATCGCTATCTTAAGCTGTAGTATCGCTTTCGCTATTCATTCTGACAGTTCTTTCACAACACAAAGCAATCCCCATGAATGAATGGAGGAAAGAAACGGTTGGTTCACGCTTTATGTCAAACCTATCTCACGGAGCGGATACCAATTGCTGATGTTGATGTAAGCGTAAGCATAAGGACACTTGGAAATGGAAAGATATGCACGCAAATGCTACATCCTATTCCTATCATCCTCTTCCATTTAAGCCATCGCCATCGGATTTAACGATGAGTCGTTTGGTTTTTACTTGTATGATAGATAAGTCTGGCTAGACCTAAATGAAAATTAAACTCTAAAAGCTAACTTCCTCATTTTTACAGAATAACAGTACCGGCTCCGTCAAGTAAGATAAAGTTGACAAGAAGATAATAATAATGAAATTGCCAAATAAATGATGAGGATGTACAAAAATAAATCGTGCCTGTGCTGTGCCGTATACCTACCTATCTGCTTTCCATCGTATAGCTGTTTAACAACTGCGGATTCTATTCTGCAATGCATCTATTCTTTCTACTCATTTACACTCGTTTGTCCTGGAACAGACAGACTAACTAGAACTAGAAAGAATAAAGATATAAAAATAACTCATTAGTAATTGGTGTTGTTGGTTCATTGGCAGTCATTTCATTCATAGTTTTGCAAGACCCCGTTTAAATGAAAATGGACAATTTATAATGAGTCTGTCTCTAGTCTCGTAGTAGAAATTAATGGCAATTGCAGTAGTCAATTATGATGATGATTTGACATGATCACTTTTATAAACCATAGCGTGTCTGATAAATTAATGAAGATAGAGAACACCGACCGTACAGGGAAACCTGCATAAATAACTCTTAAGGCTAAACATTGTTTTGTAACCCAGCAATCTGATAAGCCCCCCCCCCCCCACATCTGTTCCCGTTTCTTTTTTATTTGAATTTAATTAAAATAATATAACTTTCTGGATTTACAACGAACCCAACAACTTGTAGCATTATTTTAAAACTGACCTTATCTGATCCATCTAGAAATTGCCTAAAAATGTACAGTACACACTAAACACGACGTTAAATCTCTCACTTCGCAAGCAACTTGTGATCTCTTCACAAAAAACTTAATCTTGGACACCAAAACCAAACGCCGTCATCATCAAGACATTAAATGATTCAATTCAAAGATGATTTATTTCATACGGGAAAGTTGAACAAATCGCTATTATACTTTTAAAAGCAAGTGGAACAGCACGAGTGGGGACTACTTTGAAGCAATCGTGCTCCCCGAAGGCTGTAGATTAACCTGTTTTAACACATCCGTTATGATTATTCTGTCTAAATAAGAGTTTTAGTCATATCAGCTTGTGCGATATGAAAAATTATCTAATATTATTATTCTAACATATTTTACATTTTACACAAATTACCAGCGTTCAACCCACAGAAAGAAATTATTCTGATTCTGAATGTATTTTAAAAACAGAGTAGTATTTTGACCTTTGACTTCTCATTTATTCCAGGCGATTTGACTTTTCTATATCATACTTTCAAAATGTGAATGTTTTAAATTTAATAATTTATACATTCTTTAGTGCTATAACTTACGATACAATGCTTGCAAACAGGTGCACCTAGGTGTAAAGGGTTAATTCATACACAGCCTAAGAGTAGCCAAATAAAATAAATTTCTACCCAGAACACAACTGCTGGTGATGGTTTCTGATGGTATTATTATTTCTTTGGTGGCCAAAAATAAATACTCCTCTTTCCTTACTTTTTTCCATGAACTAATTTACAAACTGGCAAGCTCATAATATTTAAGTTCTCTTGAGAAGCATTCTACGTTCAGTTTGACCGGAAATGATAGTTTTATATCGTTCGAGGAAAAGGTAATTGGAAATCCAAACTTAATACTGTCCTGTAAAACTGACATAGCAAAGCAATTTACTTATTCGAGTGTAACATGAAAATTATTATTAAAGTACCAGTAGGAGTACCGTATTTCCGGAAATAACTTCCCCGGGGGAGTTAATTTTCAATGGTCTCATTTGCAGGGGGGAGTTATTTAGAGGGGGGAGTTATTCCGGGGAGGGGGGGGTAGATTAAGTATAATTTCATTTTTGCATTGATTTGGCTAGCTAGATGATTGAAGTCTTTGATTTGACCTATCCGAAATTAAATGCCGAATGGCCTGGCCAGCCATTAATAGTTTTAGTTTACTAGGTTATCAACCATTCGTCATTCACTATTTACTCACTTTGCTTGCTTTTATAACTTTAAATACCTCCACATCCCACCCAATTACAATTAATGTTTTCTTTAGCTTGGGGTTTGGTTTAGATATTAATTTAGTTAGGGATGGGTGATGAGATAAAAGAAAGGTGTAGGAGGTAGGTGAGATTAAATTACTTTTTTCTACAAAATAAAACATTAACATACGCATGATAAGTAGAGAACTTTCACGGAATTCGAGGAACTACATAACCGAACAAACCAAAGTGAACTTGGGTATGGGTAACGTTTTTCATAGATATTATGGATTATCGCATTACATTATCAATAGTTTAGTTAGCATCATCAAGCGGCTAGCGTCGGGGGATACTATATATTAATTACTGTGCATGTGCAAGAGACAACTTCATATTGGAAACTGTTTAAAAATATGCTCACTTTCTCCACTTCCACTCCCTCACTTGCGTAAAACATAATGCAAAGACCAAACTGAAGTTTCCAAAAATTGCTAAAAAAAATTTCCTTTGCTAACAACTCAAGCTAAAAAAAAATAAGACGTCTAGTCTAAAGTCAAATTACGTCAATCGCCTGTCAATCTCGTCGTCTTCGTCTCTCAGTCTCGATAAATTACTACAATACTACAAAGCTCCAAAAAGACATCAATCTATATTTATTGCCCAATAACATAGCAAGATCAAAACTTTTTATCCTTCAACTCACCTTCGTTAGCTTATCCGTCTCCTCAGCCCACCAAACCTGACTTATTATATACGCCAAGTAAGTTTCCTAAAATTGCATCCGTCAGCATTCAGCATCAGGATTTCTTCCACTTATTATGGCCTGATGATCCCATTAAATCTTACTTTATAATAATCTAGCTAACCATATCTTAACCTCTTCTTTCTTCACTACTAAGTACTCGGATTTATGCCATAACGAACGCCATAGTTTTGCTAATTATTTTATCCAGCGATCCGTCAAATTGGTTCCTTCCAGAGATTAATGACAACCGTATTTCACAAGAACGACAGCATAATTAATTATCTTTTCTAACTTCTCTAACACACGTTTGATCGGACTTGTTGGATTCTTCGGATGATAAGAACAATTTTGGGTGAAATTCTTGACCTTTTTTGCTAGGTTCTTCGGGCAGTTTAAGGATGGCAATGGCAGTCACAAAAATCCCATA